>CM062290.1:477338037-477424020 GCA_031216915.1 Pictodentalium vernedei
TTATCCAAGATCGCAGCAATGAAGTCCGAAAAATAATCACTGGAAGAAATGCCAGAAGATATGAAAGGCATCTTCCGATACTACTAAAGGGAAAACTCGAAATCTATCGAATCCCTTTCGCCATCCTGTCGGACCCTATAAAGCGTTCGGTCGTCCGTAGCTTGATGCAACCGCGGACCGCACCGACCCAGCGCCGTCGGATAATTCCTGATTCGACCGAGAAACCGTCAATTGCTGGGATGCTGCGAAACAACTGTGCTAACTCGGATAGCACGTCCGTCACCGAGGCCTGAGGAGCAGCGGTCTTACGATGCATTGCCGCAGGAAGCTCCGAGATCGTTACCCCGTGCATACTTCCAATATGCGAGCGAACGGAGTGTATAGGCCTCGTGTCCCTTGGCTACCGGATGGCGCGACCTATTCGCTGTGGAATCACTGAATGCCGAAACTGATCGGATACTCGAGGTCACGTAGCCAATGTGCGGTCGTGTGCCCTGCTGTGAGGATGAGGAAGCATTAAAGACAGTCTCTCGGACTGTCAATATAACGGAGCGTCCCGAGCAACGGACATATGCTCCGAATGTAAAATATCTGAACCACAACATGCGGTCCCCTATGTTGTTGGCTTCCTCCGATCTGTCCTCAATCTGCCGTCACTGGGTGAGTACTAAAGTAATTAAAGTGCTCGCATCACCCAAATCTCCTTCCTAGACCGCAACGGACGAACCCGGCAGCCGAACCATTCGATGAATGTATGCTACACCGGGTGAGCTAGCGAATGTCATTCCGTAAGCGATAGACATATTCCATGAGCACTTATTGCCGCTAACTCTTCATTAACTATGACGACAGAGGCACACTTTTGAAAGACATCTCCATAACTCTTCGAACAAGAAACCAGAAATGCTTGGATAGCAAGCATAAAATAATAATATATATAGCGTCGTTCAATAATTCGAAAGTTTGTGTGACATTATTGGACTATGTCGGAACTGAGGGACGATGTCCCTGAACCGAACCAAAAATTTCTAAGTCCACCGACGCTATCAGTTTCTTATCCGGCATCGCAGCATATGTTGTTCCGAAAGGGAAAGCTTGAAATCCACCGAATCCCTTTCGGTATCCCGTCGGACCGGATGAAACTTTCGGACGTCCGTACCCGATTCCGCGGAGCGTCCCGACCCAGCATCGTCGGATAAAATATATGCGACAGATTCAGTTGATGCTGGGATGCTGCGATAAACTGTGCTATTAAGGAAAGCACGTCCGTTCCCGAGGCCTGTGCAGTAGCGGACTTACGATGCATTGCCGCTGGAAGCTCCGTGTACGTTGACTCCCGCACACTTCCTATGCGAACGTCCGGAGTCTGCAGGCCTCGAGTCCCCGGCTACCGACCCAGCGCTGTCGGATAATTCTCGATCCGACACCGTTTCTGTCGGCTGCTGGGATGCTGCGATAAGCTGTGCTATGTGCACAAGAATGTCCGGCGTCGAGACCTGCAGAGGCGCAGTCTATCGGTGCTTCGCCGAGGGCAGCTCCGCATCAGATGGCTCCCGCATACTTCCTATGCGAACGTCCGGAGTCCATCGGTCTCGAATCCCTGGCTGCCGGATGGTGTGACCTGGTCGCCGAAGAATCCTTGATCGGCGAAGCTGGTAATATATCGGCGGTCACGCAGCCAAGGTGCGGTCGTGTGCGCTGATGAGAAGAGGAAGCCTTAGCAGTCTCAGCGGACTGCCTATACAACGGAGCGTCCCGAGCGACGGACGTATGCTCCGCTAACGACACATTTGTACCACAACATCTGGGGCCAGATGTTGTTGAACGAGAGAGGGGCCTCTCTCGCTTGCCGTCCGGATGGACCGGAACGAGCTATGAACCGGACTAAAAGGCTTCCTCCGTTCTCCCTCCGATCCGCCGTCACTGGGTGTGCATTAAGTTAATTTTATAGTGCTCGCATCACCCCAAAATTCCTTCTAGACCGCAACGGACGAACCCGGCTGCCGAACCATTCGGTGAATGGACGCTACACCGGGCGAGCTAGCGGACGTCAAAGGCCGTCGAACCTACTAGGGTCCTCTTAGGCAATTGGCGTATTACATGAGCACTTTTCCGCTAGCCCTTCATTAATTGTGACGACGGAGGCACACTGTTGGAAGACATCACAGATACATCACCCTAATCTTGATCGTCTGAAATAGAAATTGATAAAGTAGAGTGACCCTGCGGGGAAAGGACCGGAGTGTCCAAATCCCCAACAACATACCGTGACATACGCTTCCCATATTGTCATCGAAATCATACGATACAGAACAGGAGTTAATGCGAGTACACTGACCACATATAGAATGATAATAAGGTCAGAGGAAGACTTCCTCCTAAAACAATAGATCAATATCCTTTCAATGAGAAAAGAAAACAAGTCCTGGTACTCGCACTAACCCCTGGCAATCAAATACATAATAATAATATGATCCATTAATATAGAAAAAATAATTGAAATCAAAATATTTTGAAAAAATATTTTTTCAGAACAGCCCAAGTTTCTGAAAAGTAACGTTGAGCCCCAATGGATCCCAAGCCTAAGTGTGGACAAAAATTTTAAAAATATTTTAAACAATTTATTCAACACTTACGAACAATAATAATGTATCTAGATATGATTAAAATAACATAAAGATATTATTATTTAGAAATCCCCCCCTCACACAGAGGGCTGTTGTAAATGTAAACAATGAGTGTAAAAACACTAAAATAAGACTCCAGGCACGCAGGCCCGAAATCAGTTACCAAAAATACACCATCTGATGCAAAACAGAGACTTCCAGGGAAGAAACTGCAGAACATCAGATGGTAGATGCAGAACACAACGCCTAAACACCCGTAGGTGAAGACGTAAACATGGGGAAAGAACAGAATTCATTCTGTTATTAAGCTAAAACTCCCAAGAAATTTTAGTAATAATAATTACAGAAACTATGCCAAAAGCATGGGAGAATAGCAAGGGGGAACTTAAAGGACAGGGAGAGAGGAAAAACACTTGAAAAAACAGTGTAACTAAATAATCAGAATGACAACAAAATGGCTGCTGCCTTGAAAATAGGTAACTTAACATAATTTCATTAAAAAATTTTAAGTTACAGCCCTGATAATATTCTGTCACACATTCTTTTCCTCTCCTCCTTTTCTATCCTCCTTAGAATCACCATTTCACTAATATTTATGTGTCTGGCATCATTTAAACTGAGATTTAAAAGCACAAAGATCAGTCAGATGTTAACTGATGAAGGGCCAAACTTAGAATGATAAATGGCGCCAATTTCGGAACGTCCTTGACACTGCGCATGCGCAGTGGGGGCGAGGTGTGGAGGGCCTTTCAGGACATGTTTTCTTTAGTTTTAGATGCAAATTTTGGGGATTGGGGGGCAAAATTTGTGTTTGGCCCTATATTTTAAGAGTTAGCACCAGCTATGTCTGGGTCATTGGTACAGTATAAAAATATGATCGCACCACTTCAATTTTGCCATTCAAATATCTTTGTCAAGTAGAGCCCTTTAGACAATTTTTTCTCACCCGAGAACAAGGGTCATGCAACAAATAAGAGAGAAAAACTGACACGAAAGGAAGTACAGGTCACGTGCATTTTTCAGGCAATTCCCTACAAAAACACACAAAAAGTAAATTGTATTTTTAGGTTTAAGAGTCATCAAATCACCCTCTTTTTATCAGGCAAATCAAATCACCCTCTTTTTATCAGGCATATTCAACAATAGTGCAAGATGTCAGTAGAATGTTTCAAACCTTTATTGAAACAATATATTTTCCAAAGGCTGTTTATTTTTAGCGATTGTGTTGCGAAGTTGGCCCACAGAAGTTAAGCAAGCTCGAAAGAAGAGCTATAGTTCTTCCATGGAAATTATAGAAATAACAGGACAGTTTTCTATTAGTTTGAATGGGACTCATATTATTGCTGTTAATTTTCCTCGGAGCCGATATTCGTAGAATTGGATAAACTAATAAGAAATACTCCGACTAACACTCGACCGACTGACCTACACTCAGTGGAAGAGCTGATCAGAGATAACGCCGGTAGTCGAGTTTTAGTTGATAAATATCACGGGCGGAAATCTCCGAATTGGTACTATTTGAACTCTCATAGCTGTCATCAACCCATAAATCACACTCCCAGAACAAACGGGCATCACATAATGCTAAAGTTGCAGAACTGTAAATTCTATCACACAATTCCCCCGGTCAACAGAACCCCGGCGGAATGTGTTTATGGAACAACCACTCGATAGATTGCATGCAGATTGCCGACAGTCTGCATGGCAGTACAAGCGTCTAACAATGGTGACTGCCACGTCACGGGAACTTTCCCTAACTATTCCGCTGACTGGTAGTCGCGTGATCAGGTTTGGCATCAAAAATCTAGTGGATATAAGCACTGATTCCTGGATGTTTGGCAAGTTGTCTCTGGGCTCCCGACGAGCAAGTACCTACCTACAAGAAGTAAGATGGATGCCGCCACTGTTGCTTTCAGGTATGAACTTTGACTGAACATTGTGAATTTTACTTTATACCAGAGAAAACGATTGGCAGTTGAGTTTTGTTTGTTAATAAAAATCGTAGATAACTGGTAAACTGGTCTTCGTTGTGCTGAACACGACTGGCTCGTGAGGTAACCAACCTGAACCCAGATTCTGGAGCCTGTGTCTGGTATCGTCTGGTAAGGAATCACAAAACGCCACGGGCTGATGGGACTTTGCGGTTGGTGGGGCTCCGTATTTCTCTCAGTAATCACAACGCTTGGAGTCAGAATTTACGATCGCATTCCGTAACAATTGCATCATTTCCGAGTGCAACCTTTCAAGGCGGGTAACTCTAATTCAAGGTGGGTAACTCTAATTCAAATTTTTAGTTCCCTGATACCTGTTGAGAGTATCTATATTTAATAATAGAGGTTCCTCATTCTTATAAAAACCGATTCCAGATCCACTGTGTGCCGCGACAGATTAGGCGGCCGCGCGATGACAGCTATTGAGTCATCGGGAATTAAATGACTTGACGTGGACACTGTAGACTGAAGATTTTGCAGCGCTAAAGGCAAGGAAGATATCACACAAAAAGTCAATCATCAATGACTGATCATGTCCAGTCTTTTCGCCGGCCATCAAATCTGTCGTAATTTTAGAAGTGATTGATATCTTGGGTGTTCGGTTACATCGTCTTTATCAACAATTATAAAAAATATAAACTTCATCACGCAGGACGCTAATGTTAACTGTATTTCTGAAAGTCTACCTTTATGATGTCCTGTGCATTTATGTAACATCATCAGTACTAGATGTAGAGATCGTGCCACATGGGGGGGGGGGGGGGGGGGGGGGGGAGGGGGGGGGGGGGGGGGTAGGGGGGGGCTTAATGGGAAACCTAGGAAGGACGTCATATTCACGTGACCCAGTTACGCTAAGTTGGTCACGTGACCCAGTTACGTCATGTTTGGTTGATGTGCTAGCCCGCGTGAGCGGTCATCTTGTGGAGTCATTTCATAGTGATACGTGGTCTTAGTGCGCATGCGCAACTCGTGTTGTTAGGGTGATACGCTGTTCCGTCGGGCATTTTGTATACTGGCTTTTCTCAAATACCTAAATGAGTCGAAGAAAGTATGTTCGAGTCACTCGAACGAGCAATTGTTCTATAGCTCATTTGCTCGATGGGATTCGAGTCGCTTGAGCAATGACTTTTCAGTAACTCTTCGATGGATTCGTGGCTATAAGAATCATATAGGCTTTCGTTATACACACTGAAGATAACTCTGCATACATGTTATGGGAAACCAAGCACTGGTGATTATAAGACTTGGACGAGGGAACGAACTAGATCTAGTTTGGGCTAGACACACTGCTAGTGTTTGAGTAGTATCTGTAATAGGCACAAAAATAGGGTTCTTGGAAAATCTGGACCAGTACTTTAGTGTAATAGAACATACTCTCGATCCTATAGCACTACGTGCTACTACTAAAAACCCTAAATGGGGAGTACAAGTCCGTTACGGTTGTTTTGGGCGCATTTTGGTGATTTGGAGGGATTGTCGGCTTGTTTGTGGTAATTCTACAAAGTACAACTACTATTATACAAAGGAACGTACCTGTTATTGAAAAAAGAAGGATTCATGAGGAATCCATATCAAATAGTCGTTTTGGGTGGTTTGGATGGATTGATGGGTCTTTCTTGGTAATCAGATTTACTCCTATTCAAACGAACAAACCCTCCGCACATACCCCCGTCTTGGTGTAGGCCATTCAGGCTCATAGCAACCACGTGCTACCTTAGAAACCAAGATGGCGGCCTCCATCAGACAAAAATGTCCGACAGAAGTACTATCACCCTAACAACACGCACTGCGCATGCGCACTAAGACCACGTGTCACTATTGAAATGACGTCACAAGACGGCCGCTTCCGCGGGCTACCATGACAATCTAACATGAGTTAAATTGGGTCACATTACTGTGCCATCACTTCTTAGGTCCCTCACTAGGTCCCCACAATGTGGCAAATAAGGCCAAGTGGCCGAAAGCTCCAGTTACTGATTGATTTTATTATATAAAATGTCACACTATCTACCTACCCACTGAAAAATGTTGCAGGCTGAATGGGAACATAGTTTATTTAGTGGCCAAAAAGCCCTCGGGGATTGAAATCTTTTTTCCAATTTTCCCGGGGATACTCCCCGCCGCCATCTATAATTCTATTAGCATCCCACCTTAGGTCTTGGGCATATATGACGCCCCTTGCTAAAGTATATCCAGATGGGAGACACCTTTGAGCCGTCACTGGACCCAGTGGAAGTAACACAGGTATGTAAAAATATTAGACAGTCGAGATAATAATTCATAGCTTAGGGTTTTTTAAAAATTTCATTATAATTAACTGCAGTAATGGTAGAAGTTTGTAGGGATTTATCCAAACGATGTATCGAACTCAGAAATAGAGACAACCAAAGGTAAAAAAAAAATCGTTAGAGAAAGAGTCATGGGTTTGTAACCAACATTGGCGAGAGTAGGTCAAAAGAAAGAGGTCTTTGTGTGGCCAGCGTGACAAAGAGAAGACAGGTTTTGAAGAGTACCTTGACAATGGCACCATTGTAAGGGGAGGGGTGGTCACTGTTGTTCAAGCTGAGGTCGCGGTCACTGGAGATTAGGGGGAATTGGGAAAGACGGTGGAAAAAGAGAGCCAAATGTGTAACATGGGCGTAGTGGTGACCTTGGAATACGTTTTATTAGGAAGTCCAAAATCTCAATCTTCTAGATCAAAATTTACTGGGAGTAGTATAATGAGGACGTGGGATGGGAGAATAAAGGACGTGGTTAGTGGTTGACACAAATGCGATGGTTAGTATACTTATTGGAGGGATTGTGAAGAATGGGGGTACAGAGTGTCTTCAAGCAGTTCGTCTCAGTATTGGGAGGAAAGATGCGTGGGAATCGGGAGGCAGTTGGAAGCACATGAGTAACCAAAACCTTCTCAACTGAGAACCACGGCAAATCAGCGGCCAGCCAAACTGTTATATATCGACCCACGTGAATAGTGTTAAAGCCTCATCCATCTGTAGGGTTCGATCCTCTAATGTTATGGGCACACAGGCCTTACATTACACGTATTTACTCCAACTGAATCCCGAGAAGCATATAATGTTTTATTGCGGTTGACTGATACCAGACGAGACCGCTCGAACACATTCAGTCAGGCACCTCTACAAAAGCGATCGTCTTTTCTTCCAATTACAAGGTTCGAAAGATAGTCTGGGTTCTCTAGAAACCCTCAAGCGGATCAGATTTTTAAAAATGTTCCCGGGGAGGGTTCCCTTAATCCCACCAGTAGGAGAAGACACGCTCACGAACATCCACACCAGGGCTACGCACGTGGTTACTTTTCGGGCAAAATTTTCCAGCACCCCCCCCCCCCCCCCCCCCCCCCCCCCGCAGCCATGGAAAAAAAGTTGACCCGTTGGGCTATACATGCCTGTGCTGGATATAATCAGTGGAGTCGAAATATGATTAATATTATACAAATTCTCTGATCAACTTTGCCTAGTGATTTGTCCCTCAGATTTATCAGGTGATTGCTGAGAAATGGCGGGGGGGGGGGGGGGGAGGGGCAGCGTGATCATGAAGTGACGTATTCGTGACGCCCCCCCCCCCCCTCCCCTACAATTTTCCAATAAGCTTTCTAGTGATTATACGTATTCGTCAGGGTTGTATTCGAAGATGCCAATTCTCTCGTGCTATTAGTTATATACCTTCTTAAAAGAAAATTGGTTACTTGGACTTGTGTCGGGTTATAGCAAAAACGGCACCGTGTGAAAACGGCACCTGGAGTAAACGGCACCGAGTGAGCGAAACGGCACCAATTGATTGTGGCGATGCGAAATTAATTCATTTAAATTCTGCCTTTTTCTGTGTTTCGTTTTGAAACCGAGTATTTAGCCTATGGTTCTCTAATAAATTTGTGGAAAACTGAGCAGTTAAAAATGAGAGGATACATCTTCCCTCCCAACTATCTCATGGTTTTCTCGTTGTTTAGCAGTGACTTCTAAACATTAAAAGCAATAACACCCCCCCCCCAACCCTACCCTTTCCTCGGCCCTGGAATCTATCCAACCTGGATTCACGATACACCTCCTTCTTTATTATTTGACGCAGAAATCAGAATCTTGTGTATGATGTGTGCGTGTGTGTGTGGTGGGGGGGGGGGGGGGGGGGGGGGGGGGGGGTCCAAATTCAAAGGACGTGCCAAGGTAAAAAATTAAAACAAGGCCTTTTAGGCCATATTTGGATAGGGGCAGTCCAAACCCAAGAAATCTGGACTCCTGTGCCAAACCGAAAGTAACGGGCCCCGGATTTCACACGGTGCTGTTTCCGGCTGTACCCGTGTCACTGTCACACAAACAATCAAAGCCTAAATGGAGGTCTGTAGCAACATACTGAGGGCAGTTGTCGACAAGACATGACAAATTTGGAAAACTGGTGCGGCACGTATTAATAAAATAATTTACGTCACGACTATAATACATGTATATTTTATTTCTTCACTAATTCACTAACGCGTTTTGAACAAGACTTGAGTTTTATTTTGAATCATCATCACGACGAACTGATATTCCAACTTCGTCAAAACACGCCTTCTGCAAAGGCAAGCCATGAAAATTCAAATTTACCTGTTCTCAAATGGACGGTCCCAGTTACGTCACTTGTGCATTGTTGCAAAATGGACGCTCTTCCGAAAATACACACAAATTCCCATAGAGAATTAAAAAATTCGTTCATATAATTTTCGAGCGAGCTAAAATCACAGAAACGTAACGACGGCGAAGTTAAATATATTACACGTAATCGGGAGCTGAAAACTAAAAGATATTTTCTTGATTTTGTATTATTCCAGAGTTTATTTACCATTGGGGGGTTATGGAAAGGACAATAACTACAGGCATCTGAAAGAATGCTCTTTATTTCTCACTAGGTTAATATGGCGTCATCAATTGGGCTAAAAGCCTCAGACAGCTAAAACACAAAAAATACCGTTAAGGAGAGAACAACCTCTTTCCTTGTAACGGTTCCTTGTCTGATAAGACAGTGGTCTCAGCCTAGCTGATGCAGCTAAAGGTCTTCCTATTTGTGAAGACAATTATATGGCTCTAAACTATGGCCCCAGAAGCTCCCCAAAGGAGACTCACTCACTCATGCTAATGATAGGGAAAAAACACAGCACATAATTCTAGCTAGGCTACTATGATGTCAACAATAAGACTGATGTCTGTGATACCTAAGAAAACAACACCGAGAAGGAAAAAATGTACTCTTTCCTTTTAGCGGTTCTATTCCCAAAAGACAGTGGTCTCAGCCTTGAAGTCTTCGTCTCAGTGAAGACAGATATCTTGGTGTAACTTGCGATCTTAGAAAGCTCACTAAATGGAGGCTTACAACGTTAGTCGTTCAAGTTAAGGGAAAAGGCTGCTCTTGATACTAATAAGCTGTCAACAAAAGGACTAAAAGCCTCAGACACCTAAGAATGTAACACCGGGAAGGAAACAACATACTCTTTCCTTCCAACAGCCTTAATTCCAAAGAGACAGCAGTCTCTGTTTAGCTAGTGCAGCTTAGAAGTCTTCATCTCTGTGAAGACAGATATCTATGTCACCTGCAGCCTTGGAAAGCTCACTAAATGGAGACTTACGGTGTTAGCCGTAATGTATTAGAAAAGATTGCTCTAAATTACATAAGACCACTATGGCGTTAACCGCTGATGTTATAGAAACAGACCACTCTTAATTCACATAAGACTGTTAAGGTGACAACAATAGGACTAAATGCCTGTGATGCCTAGGAATACAACACCGAGAAGGAAAGAACATAAGCTTTCCTTCTTACAGCCTTATTCCAAAAAGATAGCGGTCTTAGCATAGCTAATGCAGCCTAAAAGTCTTATATCTGTGAAGACAGATATCTGTGTGTTACCCTGCGGACATGGACAGCTCACTAAACAGAGACGATGTTAGCCGCTAATGTATAAGAAAAGACCGCTCTAAAATTACATAAGGCTAATATGGCGTTTACAATAGAACTAAATGCCTCTGATGCCTAGGAAACCAACACTGAGAAGGAAAAAACATACTTTTTCCTTCTAACAGCCCTATTCCAAACAAGACAGCTGTCTCAGCTTAACTATGAGCTAGCGATCTTCTATTCATAAGAATAGATCACTTGCCTTTCTTATATTATTGCTAGGCCAAGGGTGGCATCGTTAAGCAGACCAAAGGCCTTCGACACCTGAGCAGAATGACCTGGGAAGAAAAGAACTTTGTCTTTCCATCGCCCAGTACCCTAAGCTGTTTTTTGCCTAGCAAACGCAGACTTTTGTTCAGATGGATCAAAATTCGGAAGACCTTATGAATAAAATTCATAGTTTTAATGTGCTGTTCCGTGAGGGATGGAGAATAATCTTCTGTAGCCCTCTCACCATCTGAATGTTCCATCTGAAAAACATGGTCACCACTATCCTAATGAACAGATGACTGAACCAACCCAGCACTGTCCTACAGCTCACTACCGGAGACTGTTGACAGTTGAACCTGCAACTACTGGGTTGCTGTGATAAGCTGCGCAATCTGCGCCAGCAGGACTGTGAACAAGGCTTGCGGAGCAGCAGTTATCTGCTTCTTCACCATATGCTGCTCCTGGGATGGAGATCTGACCCCATTTCTTTGACGCATGTCCCATATGAATACGCCTCGAATCACTAGCTGCAGGTTAATCCAACTTCAGTGGCGAAGACTGAGAACACCTCAGTGGAACAGCTTGAACATGTGAAGCCAGACGGCTAGTCTGTGGTCTAACGTACTTCATCGATGAAGCAGAGGAAGAAGCCATATCTGCAACCGGCCCTGGCTGCAGTGTGGAAGGTGTGTCCCAGACCGCATGCGTGAACGGACGTCCCAACTCACTTAAGTTCCTCAAAGTGGAAACAGTCGACCCTCAGACTGCTGACGGAATGGAGAGGGTTCTCCGGTTTGCGATGTAACTCCAGATCTCGCTGAGCGTTCCATTTAGAAACTTGTAGGCTTCTACCCCTTAGCGAGCTTTTCCATGGAAGAAGAGGAAGCCATAACAACAGCTGACTCCGGGTGAAGAGTGGAAGGAGTGCTCCAAACCGCAAGCGAGGACGGGGCTCCGATTCAACAAAAATTCTTACGATGGAAACAGTCGACCCCGACTGCTGATGGGATGGATAATGCTCTCCAACTCGCGAGCTGGCCCCAGATAACGCCGAGTTTCCCATTGAGAAACTTGTAGGATAATCCCCTTTTCATGCTGTTCCATGTAAGAAGAGGAAGCCATGCAGTGTGGAAGGAGCATCCCGAACCGCAAGCGTGGACAGGTGCTCCGACTCATTGAAGTTTTCTCGCGACGGAAAGTCAACCCCGACTGATGACGGGATGGAGAGGGTTCTCCAACTCGCGATCTGACCCCAGATCTCGCTGAGCATCCCATAGAGAAACGTTCAAGCTTCTTCCCCTTTTGCCATCGTCGTTGCCACGCTGGGTAGCTTTTGTTTTTGAGGTGCTTGCTCTACCCATGTCTACACTTCTCACCTGCAATGGACCTACCCAGCATCCCGTCTCCTATAATAGGGAAACCGCTTCACCAGTCGAGCTAGCTGCATGCAGAGGATTAAGAGAACTAACTAGAGACCTCAATCCCCTGCGAACAATTAGGAGTATCTTGGCAGCAAGCTCTGTTTACTCATCAGAGTGGGGCTCATCGAGGTGTGACTATAGCAAAAAAAAAGTTTGAATGAAGCCCAAGTACCCCAGGGAACCTCATGAGTCCAAGGGCATCCCGATAGAGCCTAAGTGTGGACAAGTACTACCTAATCAAAGCTAAACTACCGGAATAAGATATTATATGTATCCTAATAGAAACTAGAGCGCACTGTCACAGCGACAATTCATGCAACGCCAATGATGTTTTAAAACTTGTTGGTGACAAAAAAACTCGTTAGTGACAAGTCCATAAATGTGACAGAAATTATCCGAATGACATGCACTATTGAGAGAGTGTAGACATCATGAAGATACACTTGCATACCAAGTATGGTGTCATTCCATCAAGTATTTTAGGAGTTATGCTGTTTTAAAACTCATTGGTGACAAAAAAACTTGTTGGTGACAAAAAAACTCTTGGTGACAAGTCCATAAATGTGACAGAAATTATCAGAATGACATGCCCTATTGAGAGACATCATGAAGATACAGTTGCATACCAAGTATGGTGTTATTCCATCAAGTATTTTAGGAGTTATGGTGTTTTTTAAACTCATTGGTGACAGACAGACAGACCGACCAACAGATAGACAGACTGACATTGCCACATATAGAGCTGCTGGTCACAGCTAAAAACAATCACTGTTTTTAACTAAATACTAAATTAAATAAATATCCAAAACGTAATTGAACAGACAACAACGTCAAGAGGAAAAACTGGAAACTCACCAACAACAGGCACAACAGAGGCCCAAAGTCAGTAACCAATCAACAACCACCTGATGCAAAGCTAGATCTTCATAGGAAGAAAAAACAATGCATCTGGTAGAAGATGCAAGAATACAAAATGTCCTGAACAGTAAATGAACATGACATAACACAGGAGATTAACGGAATACCCATTCCGTAAAACAAGTTAAACTCCCAAGAATTTTAATAAAAAATTCTCAATAAAATGGCTGAAAGAGCTTGGGAGTATAACAGGAGGGTTTTAGGAGAGGAAAGTAACACTAACAAAACAACAGTAGAGTCATAGTAATAATGACGACGTTCAGAAGCATATCCCGAAAATGGGAAACATGAATAATTTTACATAAAAATTATGAAGTTACAGCCCTGAACATCTAAAACCACCGTTATTCACTTCCAACATCCTGCTGCACTTTTGAATCCATGAAAACCATCATTGATTTGTGTCTGGCATCTTCAGTGAGAGTGTCAATGACACTGTAGCTTAACTTGTGTGTTGTGTTTAATGAAAAGGATAATGTTCAATGTTTATGAAAGGATTATGAAATAAAACAAGAATTGTGATAATTGGGAATATGTTCATTTCTTTTCCCTGTATGCTATGTTTTTGATAAAATAATATGAGGTGTACACTGTTCTAAAGAGCTGAGGGGTGGGTTAATATGACCTCACAGTTAATGTATGTGGCCCTCACAGTTAACGTAAATCAACGAAAGTTACCAAGTTACAGTGAAATTATTCCAAAACGAGTCATCCTATCAAGTTACATTGAAATCCCTTCATAAATATGGCCTGTAGACTGTGCTAAAGGTTTTCAGGCTTCGGGCCCCTGTAGCCGTCAGTTTCCCAATTGCGTCCAAAGGGGATGTTCTCATCTAGACATTATATGAAGTCAACTTACCACGTTACAATGAAATCCCTTCATAAATATGACCTGTAGACTGTGTTTTGGGGCTTTGGGCTCGGGCAGCCATCATGGTTGAGTGATCGCAACCAAAAGGGGACATTCTCATCTGAGCATCATCTGGAGTGATCCTACGAAGTTACAATGAAATCCCTTCATAAATATGACTTGTAGACTGTGCTCAAGGTTTTCGGGCTTCGGGCCCCTGAAGCCGTCACAGTTGACCAATCACGCATGACCAACAGGGGATGTCATCATCTAGGCATTATATGGAGTCAAACTAACAGGTTACAATGAACTCCTTCCATAAATATGACCTATAGACTGTGCTAAAGGTTTTGGGGTTTTGGGCTCGGGCAGCCATCAAGGCTGAATGATCGCGACCAAAAGGGGACGTTCTCGTCTAGACATTATTTGGAGTCATCCTATCAAGGTACAATGAAATCCCTTCATAAATATCACCTATAGACTGTGCTAAAGGTTTTCGGGCTTCAGGCCCCTGTAGCCATCACAGTTGCCTAATGGTGACCAAAAGGGGCTGTTCTCATCTGGACATTATATGAAGTCAACCTACCAAGTTACAATGAATTCCCTTCATAAATATGAACTGAAGACTGTGCTAAAGGTTTTCGAGCTTTGGGCTCAGGCAGCCATCATGGTTGAATGATCGCAACCAAAAGGGGAATTCTCATCTGGGCATCATCTGGAGTGATCCTACGAAGTTACAATGAAATCCCTTCATAAATATGACCTGTAGACTGTGCTCAAGATTTTCGGGCTTTGGGCACCTGTAGCCATCAGAGTTGACCAATCACGACCAAAAGGGGATATCATCATCTAGGCATTATATGGAGTCAACCTAACAAGTTACAATGAAATACTTCCATAAATACGACCTACAGACTATGCTAAAGGTTTTTGGGCTCGGGCAGCCATCAGGGCTGAATGATCGCGACCAAGAGGGGACGTTCTCATCTAGACATTATTTGGAGTCATCCTACCAAGTTACAATGAAATCCCTTCATAAATATGACCTGTAGACTGTGCTAAAGGTTTTCGGGCTTTGGGCCCCTGCAGCCATCACAGTTGCCCAATCACGTCCAAAAGGGGACTGTCTCATCTAGACATTATATGAAGTCAACCCACCAAGTTACAATGAAATTCCTCAATAAATATGACCTGTAGACTGTGGTAAAGGTTTTGGGGTTTTGGGCTCGGGCAGTTGTCACGGTTGGCAGATCACGCCCAAATGGGGAAATTCTCATCTGGACATCCTAAGGAGTCATCCTACCAAGTTACAATGAAATCCTTCCATATTAAACATGACCTACAGACTGTGCTAAAAGTTTTTGGGTTTCGGGCTTGGGCAGCCATCACGGTTGACAGATCATGCCCAAAAGGGGACATTCTCATCTAGGCATTATACAGAGGCATCCTACCAAGTTACAATGAAATCCCTTCATAAATACGACCTGTAGACTGTGCTAATGGTTTTCGGGTTTTGGGCTCGGGCAGCCATAGTGGTTGACCGATCACGACCAAAAGGGGACGTTCTCATCTAGACATGCCCCCAAGCCTGCATATGAAATTTCGTGACAATCAGACAAGAACTGCAGGGTGTAGCCCGTGCTAAAGGAAAATGTGAACAGACTAACAGACTTCCGCACACGTGATGGCAATAGCTTATCTTGACTTTGTCAAGTTAAGCTAAAAAAACAAGGATTTGTTTTATAAAGATGGTAAAACTTTGCTTTATTTGGCCTTGACGATGAAATGCTGTGAGGTGACAATATTTTGAAAATGGATCTCTGAGCCATTTCCAACACTGTATTACACCACCACATTATACCAGCTTTATGAATGAAACTCGTAAAATAAGATGAAAAGTCATTGGTTGCTCATTCCATTAATGGCACTGTCATTTAAAAAATATCAGTATTATTTTGGCTTTCTCCTCCTTGAAAATATCAGAAAAAGTTGTCTAAAAAGAGTTGCCTAAAAATAATTAAGATAACAAGTTGCCTTAACCCATTACCCAATGGATCAGCCACATCCAACCACATAATATGCCAGGTCAGCAGCTGAAGAAATATTTTTCAAAAAATTTCAACAAAACCGTATCATGTGACCCCTCTTTGGAACGAGCTCATCCAGCTCGCTCCATTGAGGGGTCACATGATATGATTTTGTTGAAATTTTTTGAAAAAATGATATTTAAAATAATAAATTTTGATATCGTCTGAGTTGGGTAAAGGTTTAATGTTTAATATGTGCAGACTTGAACCAGAATAACTGTGGATTATAAGGCAATAAAAAACTTTGTTCCTCAGGCACCGTCCCTGACTTTAAGATTTTGTGACAAAACCTCCCTCGTCATAAAAATTCTGGCTAAAAGTTTGTTACCTATTTTGTTTTTAACTTTTGCACTGTTTTCAAGGATTGAAAAAAAAAAAAATAGTCTCCCTCAACAAAAAAATCAGGAAAAATTGTCTGAGAAACAAGAATGTTTTTTCAGCTGTCTAAACAACATAAAGAATGCATACAGAAAAAATCTAGTATGCAGTGTATCCAAAAAGGGACAACTCACATCGCTAAACTGTTTTACTTAATTATATGATTCAAATAAGGAGAGGGACAAATGCCCATATAAAGAAAATTTTGATAAACTAGGGATTTAATGAAAGTGTCAATGACACTGTAGATCTACTTGACAAACTTGCACTTGGAAAGTTACAAGTGAAATGGCAAAATTGAAGATTATTGGTTCCAATGTTATTTGGTGAAACTTCATAACAGCATTTTGTGTGCTCAACGTCAGAGCAATCCATACATTTTTAAATGTAAACTTTAGGGCTGGCTGAAGGAAAAATGTTGATACACAAATGCAGTAAGCTTAAAGGTCATGATAAATGCACCCAGTAGGCCATGTCAAAAAATAATGTTGATGCACAAATGCACTAAATTCAAAGGTTGTTAACAGCAACAGTTTTTGATGGAAATGGGAGAAAATCGATAGCATCCATCTAGAGGTCACCAAAAACAAACATATACCAAGTTTCAAAGTGATCCTATCATAAATGTGCCCTGCAGGGTGTGCCAAAGGTAAATATTGATGCATAACTGCATTAAGTTCATCAAAAGTCATTGCCAACAGCAATGTTTTATGATGGAAATGGAAGAAAATCGATAGCTCCCATCTAGAGGTCACCACAAGCAAACATAGCAAATTTCAAAGCAATCCGGTCATAAATGTGCCGTGTTGGGCATGCCAAAGGAATATAATGAAGCCTGATTACACCAAATGGAACAAAGCTGTTGCCACTGGCAACATTTTTAGATGGAAGTAGAAGAAAATCGATTACTCCCATCTAGAGGTCACCCCAAACAAGCATGCCAGGTTTCAAAGCAAACCGATCATCAATGTTCCCTGTAGGGCATGCCAAAGGGAAATACTGATGCCTAACTAAACTAAGTTCAAAGGTCGTTGTTAACGGCAATGTTTTTTTGCAATTGGAAGAAAATCGATAGCACCCATCTCGATGTCATCCCCAAACAAACATACCAAGTTTTAAAGCGATCTGATGATAAATGCGAAATGTGCAGTGTGACAAAGGAAACTGCGGATGTTCATATGTATGGACGGATGTATGGACATATGTATGTATGTTGGCAGATGAGAAGTGACAGCAATAGGTCAGCTTGACCTCGTCAAAAATACCTGTGCAGAAATTAAATCTCATGCAAACATTCTAAGTCTCTTGTAACTCCATAGGGTCTGGATAATTTTTTTAACACCACAACTTGGGACTAGCAGTTCAGCTGTGATTTTTAGCCCAATCTTGGCTGCAAATGCTAAGGTAAATTTGCTATTTTAAAGTGAGTGTAATACCATGGTGGCATGGGGACAGTCACCCATCTCAGCATTTTCTCAGAAAGACATTAGTCACTCTCCTGAGATTTTCATAAAAAACAGTCCTAAATATCTCACATAATTTAACAATAAGAGACCAAAATAAGGGCTTTTTTGAAATTGTTTTGATAAAAAAATTGTAAGTTCACAACTAAGCTGTGACAATGGTGAAAATGAAACAAATTTCAAGTCCTTAAACGGAAATAACTAAGACAAAAATACTTTGAACAACACTTGCATTTAACACAGTCTAGACATCAATAAGATACACTTTCATACCAAAAACGATGTGATTCCACCAAAAAACCTCATTGGTCAGAGACCAACCGAATGACTGACAGACTTACCAAGGGACTAATAGACAGACTGACCAACATTGTCACATATAGAGCTGCTTGATGCAGCTAAAAACTGATTTAATATACTTGGAAAGTAATCTTGCAAATTGAAAGCAAACTGTCTTCACAGTGCTTTGTAATCAAATCTTTGCTGCCTTTAAAAAAAAGTTGTCCAGACATTAATGGATAAAAAAATATGAACTTGAAAGGTAATAAAAATATTCAAGAAAAAATCTTACCAGATCAGCATCAAGGCCATAAAGGCAATGTCTTGTGTTTGGATCATAGTCAGACTGAGATCGTTCATATCTTATAAAGTCCATAATTTTATGTTCACCTTCACCAGGTGTCTGAAAAATAAAACTTCCAGTTGAAGTATACCTTTGTTTCTCACTTAAAAAAGAGTATGATATTACTTGTCAGCATTTTGCCTACTGTGTGAAAATACAATGAGACCATGTTTCTTGCCATAACTTTTTCAATACGAGAGGCTGCTTTTCCGATCCAGGAACATGAAGGCTGCACGTTGAAAATATTAATTGCTCTACCCCCAAATAATGGATATGGACTCTTCCAATTTCTGCCATTTAACTGGCATGGAAGATACCGCCAGTGTTGAAAGGGTTACGGATCATGTTCATTCGAGGACTTTCAAAGGAGTCTTCATTAGGGCTGGGTATTTTTTTTTTTTAAAAATTCCATTCAGTTCCAGTTTTTGAGGCAAAGCAGAAAACCAAAACTGCAAGATCCAACAAAAATGGACCAAACAGTTTTACTGCGTTTGTGTGTATAAACTGATCCATCTATCTTACTGGGAGGGAACTGGACTAGCAATCACTATAGACTCTGGTCACTTAGTCTATCCGGGAAAGGGGAAAATACGTTGTGTTCACAGTGTCACATTTTCTTCCCTATTGACACGTCCACCAGACAAGTCAAAAATGGAGAAAATTTGACAGTGAGAACACAACATAGTTTATATGAACCTCATTAATTTGTTACCCTGACTTATGGGTTGTTTTTTTCTGACTGAATAGGCTTAGTAACTGATCCCCTAGAATCCAAAGGAAAGTTAGGCTGAACCCAATACAGACAGGGCCTTTGTGGTGAGCAGTGTGGTACAAATTATTACAATTTTTTTTCAAGTTAAGGAGCCTGAAGTGTTATTTACTATCTGCTCTTAACACATAGAAAAATTTTACCAAAACCAAGGTTTTTTCCTGAAACCAAACCAAAACCGAATCTGAAAAATCAAAATTGCCCAGAAGTTCCCTTCAAGTAATTTTCAAGGACCTTTTAGACAATTTTAGACAATTCAAAACTAGATACATACAGCTTAAAGAAAGACTTCTGATTAAGAATACAGCAATTAGTTAACATCTAGACATCTTAAGTTGAGTCTGCTTGTCTTCAATGTGGTACAGCAATTACTCATACTGATATCTCACTAACTGGGACAAGAAAGTTCACATAATTTGAGAAGTTGGGGGCACGATGTCGCCATGTACTAAGGCGTTCTGCACGTCGATGGTGCACGTCTTCAACTGCTGTAACCCTGCTTGAGCGGTGCTTGAACAGAGTTCGAATGTTGGGGAGCTGACAGTTGCTCATCGATGCTCAGTGGTTCTCTATGTGTACTCGGCTTCCTCCACCAGTAAAACAGTCACATTCACGATTAGCCATTGTGAATAAGTATGTGACCTTAAACCACAATAAATAAATAAATAAATAAATAAATAAATAACCTGGGAAATTGTTTCTAGTCAAGAGTTGTCTGCCTGCTCAGGCAGACAACACTTGCCCAAAAACACCTGCTAGTCCGAAAGTCTTGATACCTTCTCATGTTCAGTATATTCTCTTACTTCCCAGACTTGTACAAACTAAAACTTCAAAGAATTCTTAAAAATCAAGGACTTTCATGACAAATGTACAAATTCCACATATTTTCACACCCTTTCAGATTTCAATGACCACAACAAGCCTGTGAGAAAAATAAAATCACTGTGCCTCTGCACTTATTATTTATTTACTGGTGTTTAAGGTCACATATTTCTGCAAAGGCTAATCATGACCGCAACATGGAAATAAAGTCAAGTCCAGCCAATCGGCTACACTATCTTGGCCATTTTAGAGAACTTTCACGCCAGAATATTATTAGTTGCCAGAGCCTATTTTACCAGTAAAAGAGAGCTCATTTACCACATTAAACAAGCACAGCTTCACTTCTTGGGGTTCCCATAGAGATCTGCATTTATTAGAAAAGAGATACTCCATAATACAGTGGGCCAGTTAATAGAATAAGACTTAGCAGAAAAACACATGACTGTATCATCATACATCACATGTCAGTGAGATAAATGGAATTCTTAGTGTCACATTCTCATTAACTTCTGACAAAATCAAGCAATGAAAATGAGATAGACAAACTCACGAAAACAAATACCATAACGGTAGCCCCAAATTGCATATTTTCAATTGTCACACTTCCATAAATTAGTCATGATAATTGAAAATTGCTGAGAAATTTCATGTGTGTGGAATACTATGTGGAGTTGGTATTTGAAGTTGGTAGCATTCTGGCATCAGCAGCAGTCCTGGAAATGAGACGGGTGCGAGTGCAACTGCTCCTGTCACCACCTGTGATTTCTATTTTAAGGGAGCTAAAAAATGATAAATTTAAAGTAATTTGTATATTTTTTATACTTACCAATGGCACAGACTAGCTGGTGCAAACTCGATATTATCAAGGGCCAAACACAAATTTTGAACCCCCCCCCCCCCCTATCCCCTAAACTTGCATACAATACTGAAAATTAAAAGTCCTATCTGGCCCTCCATACTTTTACCATATGTGCATGCGCAGTAATCAGGAAGAAACCGGAACTGGTGCCAACATCATTCTTTGTTATTACTAATAATAACTCAGCAGGGAGGTATGAGTGCCCGCTCATGGGAGGGCCATCCCCGTCTGGGACACTGGTAAGTATAAAAAATATACAAATTACTTTAAATCACCATATTTTTATACTAATAACCAATGGCCCAGACTAGCTGAATCGTAAAAGGGCGGAGGGCCCAGGACTTAAGAATTAGCAGACCATATGTAGCTCCTAAGCCTGCATTCCAAGGTGAAAGGAAATTAAATTTAAAAGGAATCACATGTATGTCTCTCTATACAATAATAGAGAAGACATATCGTAAATAAGAAGCCATCTCCAAGTAATTCCATATTCTTAGCATGAAGAATATGCTAATTGGGTGTAAGGAGCCCCCAATTTTTTAGGCTAGTCTGGACTAAGCCCCTTAAATTAGGATGGCGTATTAAAGAGTGAGAGACTAACCTCCACAAACAATAGCCATATATAAATAATAAACAAGCTGTATCTTGGATCAGTAATAATCTACAGACAAAACAGCTTCACTCATAGTTACACACTTATCAAGCTGGAGGAGATGAAGAAAAATCACTCCCCCCCCCCTCCCTTTTTTTTTTGAAGGAATATTCTTCAAAACAAAGAGAGGAGCGCACTGGAATCAGTGAAAAGCAGTACCAAACAATCAATTTATATTCGCCCAACAGGCACTCATTTATTAATTATTATTAATTATTGGTGCTCAATGCCACTTCAGAAGGTAAGGCTATCGTGGCGATCCCGGTAATTAACAGCACATGATTCTAACATATACCGGAGTCGGAATACGTAGATAGGTCGAAAACTGGAGATATAATGTATACAACCCTACACTTGTCCAATTGAATCCCCATGGGAAGTATCTGAAGAGCAAACCTGGTTCTAAGACAAGTAACAGGCGACCCCGTTCAGATGTACAATTAATTCCAATAATAACACAACAATTGAACAGTGCGAATATATGAGAATGTGTACTGTATCTCAAAGAAACCTAGATTAGAAAAAGGAACAAGCTATGATTAACAGACTCATCATGGAATGTCCCCGAAATAATTCATTGTTTCCTAGGTCCATAACAACCAATGACTGTTCAGAGAAAGAATATACTACTCCGAATAATGATGCCAAAAATTGAGAATGTATGCACAGATGGCCTATTGGCCAAAATTCTCATGAACTCTATTTGCAGAGCAAGAATTTATATAATCTGTACAATAATGCATCTGCCTAATAAATACACATATTATGCAGGTGAGTAATGAAATTCTGCATGTACTCATCTGAATGCAGCCTGTATCCATGGTATGACTGAGTGATACAAGTGTAACCAGGAAACTGAATGAATAATACGACGTTAATATGCAGTTAACCGAGTAATAAACTCATACGTCATAAGAAGAGGCCAGACTGCTCGGAGCAAAACTTTTCAAAGTGAACTAACTGCCACATTGGAGAATGTCGCCCAGATAACTGACTTGTCAGCCACACAGGTACACAAAGGCTAGCAATTTTATTGATAAGGAATCATATGCTCGTATATGATTTATAAACAAAAAACCACAGGAAAAAAAAACCAACTTAAAAGTGGATGTGCCCATGAGGTCGCCGTTAGAACACGACCCAGGAGCCAATCGAAGAGCCATGAAAGGCATGCATATACTTGAATGCATACTGGGCTTACAGGAAGAAAACTATGCTCCCTCACGCCTGACTGACTCCATAATGCCAATAAGGACGGAGAGGGACATGATGAACAAATAATACACCATATTGACATAATCACACTAGGAAAATATGGCATCATCAATAGAGCTTATTGTCTCATATAACCAGCACCAAACCATACCGGTAGGAAGAGGATAACCTCCTATAACATACGGTATCATGTCCAATACGACAACGAACTCAGTCTAGATGAAGCAGCTAAAGGTCTTTCTATATGTGAAGACAATAAATGGCTGATAACTGCGGCCTCAGAAGCTCAGTAAGGAGACTTACAACGCTAGCCGTAGCTTATAAGTCTTCATCGACGTGAAGACAGATATATCGGTAAAAGTTGCGAACTTGAAGGCTCAATGAATGGAGACTTACAACTATCATCGCGCAAGGTAGGGAAAGGAGAGCCGCTATTTTAACAGCCCTAAATTCCCAAAGAGACAGTAGTCCCAAGAGATAATAAATTCAGTTATGTCACTGCACAATTACTGAAAAAATATCGCTCATGATTCTAACTAGGCTACTATGGTGTAAACAATAAGACTCAAGTCTATGACACCTAGGAAAACAAACCGAAAAGCACTGCACCTATATTGGTTTTATTCCCAAAAGACAGTTGTCGGAGCCTAGCTAACATAGCTTAGAAGTCTTCCTCTCCGGGAAGACAGATATCTCGGTGTAACTAGCGATCTTGAAAGCTCACTAACGGAGACTTACAACCGTTGTCGTGCAAGGTAGGGAATGATGAGCCGCTATTCTAACAGCCATAATTAACAAAGAGACAGTAATCTCAAGGTAGCTACACAGTTATGAGTCTTCGTCTACATGAAGACATATCTGTGTCACTTGCGGCCTTTGAAAGCTCACTAAATGGAGATCAACAACACTAGCCGCTAATTAAAAGAAAAGACCACTGTAACAGTACATAAGGCTACTATGGTGTCCACAATGGCATTAAATGTCTTGGCACTAAGGAATACAACACAGAGAGAGAAAAGACGTACTTATTCCCTCTAATGGCTCTATTCCAAACAAGACAGCTGTCTCAGCCTATCTATGCACTATCCATCCGGCTTCGGGACGAGAAACAGGTGATTTGAAATAACCTGCAGAATATTTTGATGACCTCTATTGCTTTTCTTGTAAATCTGTCTGAATATTTGCTTGTTGAGTCCATTCTGATGGTAACAGGCGACCTTTCCTTGAGAGCAAGTCTGCTAGTACGTTAAGACGACCCAGTATATGACGGACAGAGAGATAAATGCCATGATTCATGACGTATAGGAGAATCCTCTCCGTTAATTCGCATAATGGAATCAAATGAGTGCCGCCCTCGTTCCTGAGGTAAGCAACTACTGTCGAATTGTCCGACAGGATTTGAACATTCGCTATTAGGCGAATCCAATGTTGAAGTGCTAGCCATATTGACATCATCTCTTTGATGTTTATGTGCTTCTCTAGGAACCAAGAGTCCGAGAGACCCTGACACTTCAAGTCTGCAGGACTTAGGGTAGTGCCCCAGCCCGTCTGACTCGTATCCGTCATAATCGTGAAAGGCGGATCCGGCGGTTGCAGCAGAACTCCCTGAGTTAACCACTGAAGATCTGCCCAAATCTGAACCTTTTGTTTTACTGGGTCCATTAAAACAATACTGGTTTCAAGCAAATTTGTCTTCACACTCCAGTTCTGAGTAAAGAATATCTGGAGGGGCCGCGTGAAGAGGCGGCTCATTGGAATAACAACTGCAGCCACTCCACACAGCCCCATCAGTCGCATGAATTCCCTCGCTGTTAATGCATCTGAGTGTAGACAGAAGCAAGCATAACAACTGACTAATTTCACTCCGGGCAATGGCGGATGAACCAGATTGTTGTGAGTCTCGAAGCTCATTCCCAAGTCAGTGAATGACTTGGACGGAACTAGATCCGACTTTTTCTCGTTTACGATGAAACCAAGATGTCGAAGTAATAGAAGCAGACTCTGAACATCGCTCTGAAGAATAATTCTGTTGCCGTATCTCTGCAGAATGTCGTCCAAGTAAGCCAACGTTACCACAGACGAATGAGCTTGGAAGTATGACATTACCGAGTTCATTATTCGAGTGAATGCCCAGGGAGCCAGGTTCAGACTGAAGCACATTGCATTGAACTGATATATCTTCCTTTGTACGGCGAACCACAGGTACTTTCTGAATGCCGGATGTAGTAAGACATGAAAGTAAGCATCCTTTAGAACTCTGCTTGCATAGTCGAATGCTCGCTCTTACTGACAGAATGATCTCCATATAGAACTTTGGAACCACGATAAGCTTGTTTATTCAGCTCAAGTCTATTACCGATAGGAACGAGCCGTCTGGCTTTGGTACGAGGAACAGGTGACTGTAAAAACCCTAACAATTTTGATTTTCGACGACCTCTACTGCTTCCTTTAATAAGAGAGTCTGTACCTCCTCTTTTGAAAGGCTCCGACGGAAGATTTGTCCAATGCGGACATCTCGTTAGTGGGGGGTTTCGCTCAGAAAGATAGCCATAAGCCGTCCAAGACTTCACTTCTCTCCCACTGATGTTCCATGACTGCTATCCATTTTCTCTCGAAGTTTGATTAGCTTCTGCCAACTGGTAAGTGATAGAGGTCTTGAATATCACCTGTAGGACTTGCGAGGCTTACAGGAGGAGAAACTATGTCCTCCCCATGAATATCCTTGCCCCGTCGGCTTAGGGGTGCCTGACTGATAGTCCAAATCAGATTTACGCCCCTTTCCCGAGTCGCTATATTGCCGACCTCCAGAGTAATTGCATGAGGGTTTCTTATACCCTCGTGAGGAGTTCCCTTTTGATTATTTTGATTTGGAACGTCCTCTTTTACTCCAGTCTGTTGAAGTGGGTTGTTGAGACGTTGACTTCAATAGCAGAGCACTGGACGCTTTCTTAGTAGATTGTTCATATACTAACGAAAGCTTATCATAAGAGATAGTATGTCCGGAGACCAGAGAGACCTATAGAGAGCTTTTCACCTTGTCATCTGTAAGTGATGACGACGCAAGGGCAGCATCATGTCTAATTAACTCCAGATAAGCCACTGTCAGGGTGGAGTTATATGTGGTATATATGACTGCCCTGAAAAGAACTCTAAGGGAGGTACACATGTCCTCAAATTCCTTCCCATTGAGACATTGCACCATAGCTCTGGTAAGGTGATCTGCGTAGGACAATGCGGCCAAATTTGCTCTAATTGATGTAATTGCAGTTTCCATTACATCTGAGCGAATACTGACTGATGCAGTTAAGGAAATATTCAAATCTCCGGCCTGCTCATCCAAACGCAGTGGAGCTCTCTGCACATCTTCTCCAACTGTTTTAAACGAAGGCCTGCGATACCTGCCTAGACTGAACAGAGAAAGAAAGAACTTCTTCCTTCCTCCTTATAAAGTCTGTGTATAGAGACACCAGTGGTTTCTCTCTTGTTGTCGCAGCATACTGATTCAGGGTAGTATTGAACAAATTCAGGGTAGTATTGATGGATGAAATCCATCGCAACCATGTGTTGCTCCGAAAAGGGAAGGCTTATCCTCTTCCTTATCTCTTTCACCATCTGCGTGAATCAGTTGCGAATCTCGGTCCTTTACATCTGCGTGAACAGACAACTGGACCAACCCAGCACCTTACATCTGCGTGAACAGACGACTGGACCGACACTGCACCTTCCAACAGCTCATGTTCTGAGTCTGAGAGAGGTTGCTCCCGCCCTTGCTGGGATGCTGTAATGCTGCAATCAGCTGCGCAATCTGTGACAGCACCTCCGTCATCGAGGCCTGAGGAGCAGTGGTTTTCTGTTTCTTAGCTGCTTGCTGCTTCTGGGACGGCGTTCCGGAGGTGGATCTCTTCTCCAAACGTCCCAATGATTGAGGCCTCAGCTCCTTAGCTAGCAGATGGTCCAACTTCACGGCGAAGAGTGGTCCCTTTTTCGTGCAGCAGGCTGGATAGCTGAAGTCGGGTAACTAGGATGCGGTTGTGTGTGCATAATGATCGCAGCGGAAGAAGCCAGGACTGTTGCCGAGGCCGAGTGGCAGGTGTGGACGTATGCTCCGGCACGCGCAAGTTTTTCATAACAACACCTCACCCCAGATGTTACTGGGTTAGAGAGGGACCTCTCCCACTTGCGGCCTTTTCAGATCTCGCCAAGCCTCCAGACAAAAAACTTGCTGTCTTCTTCCCTAGTTCCATCATCGCTGGGTGAGCTTGTTTTGTATTTAAGGTGCTCCCTCTACCCCTACACTTCCTTCGACAGCAACAGACACACCCGGTGTCATGGCTCCCATGGTCAAGCTAGCTGCTGACAAAGGATTAAAACCACCGCCCAGTGGCCTTACCCCTTGCCTAATAATCAAAAGCACCTTAGCAGCTAGCTCTGTTGCTCATCAGAGCGCGACGATGGTAGCACACTTTTGGTAGGTGTCACATTAACATCACCATGTTCTTGTGCCTCTGAAAAAGAAACTGAAAAACTTGAATGACCTCGCGGTGAGAGTACCGGCATTGGCCTCTCACTGCTAACAATGTACTGTGACACCCGTGTCAAACATTTGCCATCCCAATCAAAACATGTAGGACAAGAATTCATAGGAGTACATCAACTACAGGTAAGGCAACATGCATGTAAATCTGAGGAAGACTTCCTCGCCTTGCATTTTGAGCAAGAAGCTTTCATGATTAATCAAAACTAAGTCGATCGAACTCTCACAAACCCCACAATAAATATATGATAAAGATACATAATAATTCACCATCAAAATCAAAATCAAAAAATTAAATTCCAAAAAAATTTCGAAAAAATCCTGACAAAAGCCCAGGTTCCCGAAAGGAACATGAAGAGCCCAAGGGTATCCCGATAGAGCCGAAGTGTGGACAAAATTCCAAAAATTATTGCTACACTACCAGAACATTAATAAATGTATCTTACAGCAATCCTACAGTAATAATAACTAAATACTACACATATTAAAGGACGTTGCCATGTAAACGTTGTCAAGGAAAAAAACGGAAACAAGACATCAGGCACAGAACAAAAAGGCCCAAAGTCAGTAACAGATTTTAAAGCTACCAGATGTAAAGCAAGATCTTCAAATGAAGAAAAAACGATACATCGGATAGAAGATGCATGACCCAAACGACACAACACCCCAAGGGTGAGGACATAACCATGGGGATAAACAGAATAAACATTCTGTAATACACATTCAACTCCCAAGAAATTTAATAAAAAATTTCAATAAAAACAAGCCAAAAAGCTTGGGAGTTTAACAGGAGGGCTTCAAGGAACGATAGAGAAGGAACACTTAACAAACAGAGGATAAATCGTTAGACACAATGATGACATCAGGCACATGACCTGAAATTGGGAAAATGAAATAATTTTGATAAAAATTATAAAGTTACAGCCCTGAATGTTCCTAACCACCGTTGTTCACTTCCATCATCCATTTATGTCCTTGGATCCACCAATTTTACCATTGATTTGTCTGACATCCTCAATGAAAGTGTCAATCACTGTAGCTTAACTTGTCTGTGTGTTGTATTTGATGAAAAGGATAATGTTCAATATTTATGAAAGGATCATGAAATAAGACAAGAATTGTGATAATTGGGATTATGTTAATTTCTATTCCCTGTATGCTATGTTTTCAATAAAAATAATCTGAGTTGTAGACTGTACTAAAGAATTGAGGTGTGGGTTAATGTGGCCCTAATGTATGTCAATGAAAGTTACCAAGTTACAGTGAAATTATTGGAAAAAGAGTCATCCTATCAAGTTACAAGGAAATCCCTTCATAAATATGGCCTGTAGACTGTGCATAAGGTTTTTGGGCTTTGGGACTGTGTAGCCATCACAGTTGACCGATCGCAACCAAAAGGGGGGAAACCTCATCTCTACAGTACACGGAGCCATCCTACCATGTTACAATGAAATCCCTTCATAAATATGACCTGTAATCTGTGCTCAAGTTTTGGGGGTTTTGGGCTTGGGCAGCCATCATGGTTGACTGATCGCGACCAAAAAGGGGATGCTCTCATCTGGGCATTATCTGGAGTCATCCTACCAAATTACAATGAAATCCCTTCAGAAATACATCCTATAGACTATGCTAAAGGTTTTGAGGTTTTGGGCTTGGGCAGCCATCACGACTGAATGATCGCGACCAAAAAGGGGACATTCTCATTTAGACATTATATGAAGCCAACCTACCAAGTTAAAATGAAATCCCTTCATAAATATGACCTGTGGACTGTGCTAAACGTTTTTAGGTTTTGGGTTCTAGCAGCCAGCACGGTTGACCGATCACGACCAAAAGGGGACGTTCTCATCTAGATAAGACCCCAAACTTGCATATGAAATTTCGTGATGATCGGACAAGAACTACGGGGTGTAGCCTGTGTTAAAGGAACATGTGAACGGACTCACAGACAAACAGACTCTCAGACTAACAGACTTCCGCTCACGTGACGGCAATAGCTTATCTTGACTTTGTCAAGTTAAGCTAAAAAACGAGATTTAAAAGCACAGATGTCAGTTGAATGTTGCTGACTTTAGGGTCAAACAAAGAATGATGGTTTGTGCCCATTTTGGTACCTTCCTGGATACTGCGCCTGCGCAGATTTCAAAAGTATGAAGGACCAGATAGGACTTGAATTTTTTCGGTTTTGCATGCAAATTTGGAGGACTGGGGGCAAAATTTGTGTTTGGCCCTGGATTAATTTTTCAGTTAGCACCAGCTAGTCTGGGCCATTGGTTGTTGTACAAAAAATAGCGACCGTTCAGGTTCAAAGGGTTAAGGTTTCTGGAGTTTGGTGACAGTATTCCCTTGAAAATTCATATACTTTTTATGGGTTTAATTTACTTTCATCTCTGATTTTGTGGGAGCTTAAAACTGCACCCGTCAATTTGGCTCATTTCCAGCACTGCAACAGGCAATATGAACTGCATCTCAAAAAAAATCCTATGCAGCATGGAAAAAAAGTCTCCAGACTTGCTACGAAAAAAAATGACAACTAGACTGACCACATGGACAGAGGAAGTTGAAGAGCAAAACAGTGGTGATTTGTTACTCGAACATGTGCCGTGTCTACAAGACACATATGATGCACTGCAAGTACTACCATGTACTTTAATTTACATGTGTATTGTGGGAGGAGTTACCTAGATAAATAATGAAACCCTACATTCGAAACTTCACAAAAATTTACAAAATTCAACAAACCATAATTCTGTAAAGGAACTGATCAAAATCAAGTTCTTGGCAATATGCAAACCTTTGATATATGTATAAATACTCTGCAAAACAAAAACGTTCTAGCTTGAAAACTTTAAGTGGACAGACAAATGGGGGTGAATGGAAGAATGGATGAATGGACAGACAAATGGACAGACAGGGGCAAAACAATCTGCCTTTGACATAGTATTCTCACCAAAGCCATTTTTATAATGCTGTGCTGTTTACTTTTGTCTCTACTGGTAATGGTGTTTTTGTGTTACTTGTGACAGATAATTTTCTGCAACTTTTATAATTTTACATTTATAATTGTATTTTGTGTAGTCATTTTCCAAAATACATCATTTGTGTAAACTGTGGGTAAAACAAGAAAAATGTTACTAAGGTAACACATGCCTCCCCCCCCCCCTTGTGACCTTCACCTTGTAGATGCAGCGGAAACTATTATACGTGACACACCTTCTGACTGTCCTTAACATTTGTAAAAAGTTTAACAATTGTACTGTGATTCATTTCTGAGTTATGGCTGAGAAATGAATATTGACCGATTTTTAGTGTGATCTTGAAATGTGACCTTGACCTTGAAGGTACGAAGCCAGCTATGGTGTGTGACACATCCTCCCATGGTCCTTTATAATTGTGTGAAGTTTGATGACTGTGGCTCTAACCGTGTTCAGTGTGACCTTGACCTTATGGACCTGGCTGTGGTGTGTGACACATCCACCCGTTGTCCTTTAAAATTGAGCAATGTTTGATGATTGTAGCCCTAATAGTTTCTGAGTTATGGCTGAGACACAAATATTGACCGATTTTTAGTGTGACCTTGAAATGTGACCTTGACCTTGAAGGTACGAAGCCAGCTATGGTGTGTGACACATCCTCCCATGGACCTTTATAATTGTGTGAAGTTTGATGACTGTGGCCCTAACCGTGTTCAGTGTGACCTTGAAATGTGATCTTGACCTTACAGACCTGGCTGTGGTGTGTGACACATTCACCTGTTGTCCTTTATAACTGAGCGACGTTAGATGATAGTAGCCCTAATAGTTTTGCTTGAAACACGATTTGTGAAACTGAACATATGAAGGTCAATTGTGACCACCTTGCAGATGCGGCGGAAACTATTATATGCGACACACCTTCTGACCGTCCTTAACATTTGTAAAAAGTTTAACAATTGTACTATGATTCGTTTCTGAGTTATGGCCGAGACACGAATATTGACCAATGTTTAGTGGGACCTTGAAATGTGACCTTGATCTTGAAGGTACGAACCCGGCTATGGTGTGTGACACATCCTCCCATGGTCCTTTATAATTGTGTGAAGTTTGATGACTGTGGCCCTAACCGTTTTCGAGTTATTGGCTCGGACACACACACACACACACACGGACACACGTACGGACGTTCTAACAAATGACTACTTATGTGGCTATTTTATGGACATATTAGGTGGCTAACCTAAAACACATGTCCAACATAATAAAACAAGTTTTGGGGGGGAAATTTTTGGGGGGTCAGCTAACCCTAACCCTACCCACCCCTAACCCTAAGCTAACCCTAAACTAACACTTACCTTAGCCACATAACTCTAACACCCCTTCACTGACCCCCCACCCCACTCCTAAACCCCACCCTGGAATGCCCTAACACTACTCTACATTTATCCACCCCCCAACCTCCCCCCCCCCCCCCCCCCCCCCCACACAATAAGAGATTCTGTTACGTGGCTAGCCACGTAACAGACTTTAACCACATAAGTATCCTGTTTTACTAACTCGTAGCCACATAAGTAGTCATTTGTTAGTGTGGACGGACAGATGGATGGATGGACGGACAGACGGACCCTCCAACATTTCGGGTTTATGGGCTACCAAAAAAACATTTTGTATGTCCAAAACCTTATTTTACCCAGAACCCCACCCCCCCTCCACCCTAGAACTTATATTTAACCCTAACCCACCCCTCCACCCAAAAACCAAACCCTAACCCTAACTCTACCCCACCCTGACCCTAAACCCTAAAAGCCCACTCCAGACCCTAACCCCCACCCACCCCTGGGATCTAACTCCCCCAACCTTAAGCCCTACTGTGGGGCTACTCCTAACCCTAACCCCCACCCCACCCCACCCCACCCCTGACCCAACCCCACCCTAGCCAAACCAATAGGATTAGGAGCTATTTTTCGGTTTAGGGGCTACTAAAACTAAAACCCCACCCCTGACCCCAAGCCTAACCCCCCTGGGACCTAACCCTCCCCAACCTTAAGCCCTACTCTGGGGCTACCCCTAACCCTAACCCCACCCCACTCCTAACCCTAACACTACCTTAATTTGGAGGTAGCCCCTAATAATAATATCCCCTAAACCTCCAATGTTGGCCCAGACAGACGGACGGATGGATGGACACACACACACACACACACACACACACACACTTCAATCACTATATGCCGCCTGACTTAAGTCGGGGGACATAAAAATGCTTAATCTGACTGGCTATCATACCTAAAATTTCAACACATTCATCAAAGAAATCTATTTACATAATCTTGCCAATGGAAAATAGGCAACCCTACCTACCTGTACAAGGGGACAAGGGGGGTTAATTTCATGTTATAACACATTTTAATTTAATAATACAATGTAATGAACCAAGAACAATAAGTAAATTTTGTATATGAAACCAATATTATTCAAGGAAATCGGCTACTGATGGAGAAAAAAGAATGAATTAGAAAGTATTGAATAGATAAATGAATCACCTAACAAATGAAAATTTGTTTTGAAACATGTAAACTACAAAAAACACACCTACAATCCGAATAATGTTTACAGATATATGAAATACTTTGTTATATACCTGATGTCCAGAAAGATATATTCTGGGACCTTGCCACAATGGATCAGATGTTACCTTTTTCACCACAAAATACTTCAACTGTTCATGCAGTTTCACCATAAATGCTGTGCCTGTAAAGAAATAACAATTAACAATACTCAGTACTTTTACTATTTTCTCCAGTCAAACTGCTGAATACAATCAGAATTATACACATTTCTAACCCGTTACCTAACTCGTGAGACAGATGAGACTTGAAACAAAAATCTTTAATTTTTTTTTTATTTTTTGCGTCAAAACAAGAGCTCATTCCAATGAGGGTCATGAGGTAAGTTTTTGAGACAAAAAATGAAAGTTAAAAAATTTATAGTAATTTCTATATTTTTTATACTTACCAATGACCCAGACATAGCTGGTGCTAACTCTTAAAATATAGGGCCAAACACAAATTTTGCCCCCCAATCCCCAAAATTTGCATCTAAAACCAAAGAAAACATGTCCTGAATGGCCCTCCACACTTCACCTCTACTGCGCATGCGCAGTGTCAAGGACGTTCCGAAATTGGCGCCATTAATCATTCTAATAACCAGTGCCTGGTAAGCGCTATGTACTCAGCGGGGAGGCAAGAGTTCCCAACTCCTGGGAGGGCCATCCCCGTCTGGGTCATTGGTAAGTATAAAAAATATAGAAATTACTATATATTTTTTAACATTTTTATACTGTACCAATGACCCAGACATAGCTGAATAGTAAAAAGGCTGGAGGGCCAAGGACATAGAGCAAGATGGAATACGCTCAATAATATAAAATAGAGTCATCCCCTGTAGGGAAAAAGAAGTAATAGGCCTTACATGTATCTTTCTTATTTATGATAAATTAGAAAGATACAACACCTTCCAAAATTGAGCATCATACATCCATGTACTCTATTAATATCCAATATAATCCTTATACTAATAATTTTTAAAGTAAGCCAATAAATAAAGTAAGTCTAGAGAATAGAGACTCTTATACTCCTTAAAAGTGTCTGAGGATTGCATAATCATGTCCGTTGACACATGCAATATTCAAAAGCTATACTTTAAAAACTAAGACTTGAATGAATTTTTAAAACCTAAACTTCTCACTAAACAACCATCCCAATAACAGCTCAGAATTACTAACTCCGGAGGAGGTATCCCCTTGTTTTCATAGTAAAACAGGAGACCCAAGGGAACACCCTCCCCCCCCCCCCCTTTTTCTTGCCCTGGGTCAAATAGCCCAGAGCGAAGAGGGCAGCAGAACGGAGACACTGCCGAAACAGACAGCCTACCTAGCTATAGTAGCAACTGTAAAGTGAATGACATTCTGAGCAGTAGATAATAGACCTAACCATAGAGGCCTCCAGAAATGGACTCGATATTTCTGAGATAAAAATTCATGAATGTGGATGGCTGAGCGCAATGAGCAGCCATCAAAAATCTATAATAGCGACACTATTAATGTAAGCCCAAGATGTAGAAGAACTCTTACTTCATGAGCCGGAATCTTAAGCACAACTGCTGAGTCAATGATATACCATAAGCAGTACCGATAGTTAATAGAATCCATTAGCAATAGAATGGAGCGTAGCGTCCTTCTACTAGGCATCAAAGACAGAAGAAGCTTACGCCTGTAGTAATAAACAGATATCTGTTTATAAATACATAAACTCTAACCGGAGAGAGTAAAGGCCTATGCCCGTACGAAGACGGAAGGACCTTAATAACAATAGGTTCTGGATATTAGGAGCCTAACTCTTATGCAAAAATCCAACCTATATAGTAAAGGAAGTAGTGATTCCGAAACTACGAAAGTGAAAATCATCCATCGATAGTGCATGAAATTCACTGACTCTTCAGTAAAAGAGAAACCAACAGAATTACTGTCTAAAAAGGTCAGAATTTGAAAACTACTGTTTCCAGAGGCTCAAATGATTACTTAGCTAAATAAGAACCGAAGTTAAATTCCATATAGGAATTTAATCTAAAGATTCTAAGTCTGTTTATCAAAAAGTTACTAACTGACTTAGATAAAGAGACATAAAACTCAATTGTAAACTATCCTAGAGTGCATAGGTATGAGGTAACATAAACCTATAACCTTAATAATAACAGGCTGCAGTAGATCTTGTCAAACAAGTATACTAAAAAGTTGCAATGAGTAGTATGGAGAGATCAACAATATGAACATAATGATCCCTACACCAACGACGGAAGAGCCTCCACTTTAGGCGCATAGAATAGCGAAGAAGAGGATCTCCTATAGTAAGAAATCGCGTCCAAAGCTCGTCCAGTACAATGCTTACAATGCAATACGGACCACACAACGGAATACATGAAGGTTGCGACCTTGCGGGTTGTGATAAAGATGACACGATTTACCCAGCGAAAAAAGATCCCCTCATTGAGGAAGATTTCGCGTTAAGTCCCACAGTAGACAACAGAGTAAATTACCCATGGTCCCTGTGAAGATAGAGATGCTATCAACAGAAATGTATTGTGGTTGTTTATCTTAGCAATACCTGCTGAAACAACAGCGCCGGAGGATACGTGTATCCTATCATTCCGTCCTATAGATCAATAGAGCGTTAACAACATTAGCTCAGAGATCCGGACAAGCTAACACATACGTCTGCAATTGATTAGCAAGCTGTGTCGTAAATAAATCATCATTGGGCGCTCCCATAGATAGCAAATCTGATTGAATACTTGTTTGTTGAGAGTCCATTCTGACAGCAACAAGCGACCCCTAAGTGAACGGGAGTCCGGTAAAACAATCAGACGACCCGGAATATGACGGACCGAAACAGAACTTGGTGTACTATAACCAACAGACGGATTCTTTCCATTAAATTGAATAACGGAAACGAATGAGTGCCTCCCTGGTTCCGGAGATACGCCACTACTGTCGAATTAACGGACAGGATTTGGGCATGCGTTTCTGAATAATGTTCATGCAATGACATAAAGCAAGCCTAAAAAACATTATTCCGCGGAAGATAATTGGTTGCTAAGAGACTGCGGAACCGAAAGACCCTGGCACTTCGAATCCGTTGGGATCAATATTATATCCCAATCTGTTTGACTGGCAACCGTCATAACTGCAACACTCGGGTCCGGCAACTGCAGTGGCACTCTCTGAGTCAACCACCGAATGTTTGTCCCAGTCTGAATCTCTTGTAACACTAGATAAACAAGAGAACGTGTAAATCGAGCAATTCATGGATTGCTGAAAAGTTGCCGTCAAAGAGAAGCTTCTCCGAGAACGAAGCGACTCTGAGAGAGTTCTTAACCTTACTATCCACGCGCGTGGATGTAGCTAGGGCTGCGTCACGTCTAACCAACTCCAATCAGCCACTGAAGGGCGGAGTTATACGTGAACAAACTACTGCCCTCAAAAGAAATCACATTGAGAATAATATCCCGTAAATCTTTTCTTGAAGACGTAATGATAACCCCTCAGTAAGGTGGATTACGTACGATAAAGCGTCTAAGTTAAGTCTACTAGACATCATTGTCGTTTCCAACATTGAGGTTGGAAAAGACATAGACGGCGAAAAAGAATATTTCCAGTCTTTAGCCACACCGTCTACATGCATATGAACTCTCGGTATGCCCTGCTCTGCCAAAATAAACTATTCATATAAATGATAAAACGGCAGAAATGAGCAACGCGGACAAGAAACTAAACTATCATGCTTGGTAGCAGGCTTGTATGCATATATAGCGTCGAAAAATAAAACACATGTTGTAATGAAATTATTGGACTGCGTCGGTAAGTCAGGGACAATGTCCCTGAACCGATCCAAAATTCCGAGTCCAATGACGCTATAAGTCTCTTATCCAACATCGCAGCAATGTAGTCCGAAATAACAATCACTGGAAGATAATGCCAGAAGATATGAATGGCAGCTTCCGATACTACGAAAGGGAAAACTCGAAATCTTTCGAATCCCTTTCGCCATCCTGTCGGACCCTATAAAGCGTTCGGTCGTCCGTACCTGATGCAACCGCGGACCGCACCGACCCAGCGCCGTCGGATAATTCCTGATTCGACCAAGAAACTGTCGATTGCTGGGATGCTGCGAAACAACTGTGCTAACTCGGATAGCATGTCCGTCACTGAGGTCTGAAGAGAAGCGGTCCTACAATGCATTGCCGCTGGAAGCTCCGTGATCATTACCCCGTGCATACTACCAATATGCGAGCGAACGGAGTGTATAGGCCTCGTGTCCCTTGGCTACCGGATGGCGTGACCTATTCGCCGTGGAATCACTGAATGACGAAACTGATCGGATACTCGAGGTCACGTAGCCAATGTGCGGTCGTGTGCCCTGCTGTGAGGATGAGGAAGCATTATGGACAGTCTCTCGGACTGTCAATATAATGGAGCGTCCCGACCGACAGACATATGCTCCGAATGTAAAATATCTGAACCACAACATGCGGTCCTCTATGTTGTTGGACGAGAGAGGGACCTCTCTCGCTCACAGCCCGGACGGACCTGGACAAGCCAGGAACCGGACTAACAGGCTTCCTCCGATCTGTCCTCAATCTGCCGTCACTGGGTGAGTACTAAAGTAATTAAAGTGCTCGCATCACCCAAATCTCCTTCCTAGACCGCAACGGACGAACCCGGCAGCCGAACCATTCGATGAATGCACGCTACACCGGGTGAGCTAGCGAATGTCACTCCCTACAAGGGATCTCTTAGGCGATAGACATATTCCATGAGCACTTATTGCCGCTAGCTCTTCATTAACTATGACGAGAGAGGCACACTTTTGAAAGACATCTCCGTAACTTTGCGAACAAGAAACCAGAAATGCTTGGTTATAGCAAGCATATAATAATAATATATATAGCGTCGTTCAATAATTCGAAAGTTTGTGTGACATTATTGGACTATGTCGGAACTGAGGGACGATGTCCCTGAACCGAACCAAAAAATTTCTAAGTCCACCGACGCTATCAGTTTCTTATCCGGCATCGCAGCATTCTGGTCCGACGAAAGAAGCTGTAGAAGACCAAGTCAGATGACATACACAACAGCATATGTTGTTCCGAAAGGGAAAGCACGAAATCCTCCAAATCCCTATCGGTATCCCGTCGGACCGGATGAAATTTTCGGACGTTCGTACCCGCTTCCGCGGAGCGTCCCGACCCAGCATCGTCGGATAAAAAAGATGCAACAGATCAGTTGATGCTGGGATGCTGCGATAAACTGTGCTATTTAGGAAAGCACGTCCGTTCCCGAGGCCAGTGCAGTAGCGGTCTTACGATGCATTGCCGCCGGAAGCTCCGTGTACGTTGACTCCCGCACACTTCCTATGCGAACGTCCGGAGTCTGCAGGCCTCGTGTCCCTGGCTACCGGATGGTGTGACCTGGTCGCCGATGATTCTCTGACTGGCGAAGCTGACTGGATATCCGAGGTCACGTAGCCAAGAGCGGTCGTGTGCTACCATGAGAATGAGGAAGCCTTATTGACAGTCTACTCCGGACTGACTATATGTCGGAGCGTCCCGAGCGACGGACGTATGCTCCGAATGCGAAACATTTTGTACCACAACATCTGGGGCCAGATGTTGTTGTACGAGAGAGGGGCCTCTCTCGCTCGCCGTCCGGATGGACCAGAACGAGCTATGAACCAGACTAAAAGGCTTCCTCCGTTCTCCCTCTGATCCGCCGTCACTGGGTGTGCATTTAGTTGATTTATAGTGCTCGCATCACCCCAAAATTCCTTCTAGACCGCAACGGACGAACCCGGCTGCCGAACCATTCGGTGAATGGACGCTACACCGGGCGAGCTAGCGGACGTCAAAGGCCGTCGAACCTACTAGGGTCCTCTTAGGCAATTGGCGTATTTACATGAGCACTTTTCCGCTAGCCCTTCATAAATTGTGACGACGGAGGCACACTGTTGGAAGACATCACAGATACATCACCCTAATCTTGATCGTCTGAAATAGAAATTGATAAAGTAGAGTGACCCTACGGGGAAAGGACCGGAGTGTCCAATTCCCCACTAACATACCGTGACATGCGCTTCCCATATTGTCATCGAAATCATACGATACAGAACAGGAGTTAATGCGAGTACACTGACCACATATAGAATGATAATAAAAGTCAGAGGAAGACTTCCTCTTATTACAATTGATCAATATCCTTTCAATGTGAAAAGAAAACAAGTCCTGGTACTCGCACTAACCCCTGGCAATCAAAATACATAATAATAATATGATCCATTAATATAGAAAAAATAATTGAAATCAAAATATTTTGAAAAAATATTTTTTCAAAACAGCCCAAGTTTCTGAAAAGTAACGTTGAGCCCCAATGGATCCCAAGCCTAAGTGTGGACAAAAATATTTTAAACAATTTATTCAACACTTACGAACAATAATAATGTATCTAGTTATGATTAAAATAACATCAAGATATTATTTTCCAGAAATCCCCCCCTCACACAGAGGGCTGTTGTAAATGTAAACAATGAATGTAAAAACACTAAAATAAGACTCCAGGCACCCAGGCCCGGAATCAGTTACCAAAAATACACTATCTGATGCAAAACAGAGACTTCCAGGGAAGAAACTGCAGAACATCAGATGGTAGATGCAGAACACAACGCCTAACCACCCGTAGGTGAAGACGTAAACATGGGGAAAAGAACAGAATTCATTCTGTTATTCAGCTAAAACTCCCAAGAAAATTTAGTAATAATAATTACAAAAACTATGCCAAAAGCATGGGAGAATAGCAAGGGGGGACTTAAAGGACAGGGAGAGAGGAAAACACTGAAAAATCAGTGTAACTACATAATCAGAATGACAACAAAATGGCTGCTGCCTCGAAAATAGGTAACTTAACATAATTTCATTAAAAATTTTAAGTTACAGCCCTGATAATATTCTGTCACACATTTTTCCTCTCCTCCTTCTCTATCCTCCTTAGAATCACCATTTCACTAATATTTATGTGTCTGGCATCATTTAAACTGAGATTTACAAGCACAAAGATCAGTCAGATGTTAACTGATGAAGGGCCAAACTTAGAATGATTAATGGCGCCAATTTCGGAACGTCCTTGACACTGCTCATGCGCAGTAGAGGTGAAGTGTGGAGGGCCATTCAGGACATGTTTTCTTTGGTTTTAGATGCAAATTTTGGGGATTGGGGGGCAAAATTTGTGTTTGGCCCTATATTTTAAGAGTTAGCACCAGCTATGTCTGGGTCATTGGTACAGTATAAAAATATAAAGCTGTTATGTTAGGTAAAGGGTTAACCCTTTACCCAATGAATCGCCCGCACCCACCCGCGTAATATGCAAATTCAGCAGCTGTAAAAATATTATATTTCAAAAAATTTCAACGAAACCATATCATGTGACCCATCTTTGGAACGAGCTCATCGAGCTCGTTCCAAAGAGGGGTCACATGATATGGTTTTGTTGAAAATTTTTGAAAAAATTTAAAAAATGATATTTAAAAATAATAAATTTTGAAATCGTCTGCATTGGGTAAAGGGTTAATAGCCTAAATTATTACTGATTATTTATCAGTACTGTGATCACTTCTGACCAGGCTGCAACACACTTACACCAATAGATCAAGATTTTATGTATAAAATACTGAGAAATGAAGACATAAAAAAAACAATTAAAAGTCGTATCTATTATTCAATGTTCATGCATTTCTATTCCAACAGGTTTGATTTCTCCAGTGATGCAAGGAGAAATGCAAGCTGAGAATTTCTATGGGATTTCAACTCAATGCAGATCTGGCTGAAATTCTAAGTCAGATTTTGTGTTCATAGTACAGTGGAGCCCACTTAATTGGATATCTCTTAACTGAATAACCCTGTTAATTGAACATAATTTCCCAACACAAAACCATTTTGCCATACCTCCAGTACAAATCTGACCTGTTAATTGAATATAGGTTATAGAGTAAACTTCTGTTAATTGAATAAAAGCTCTTGTAACCTGTCGAGAAATTACCATGACTCTCAGCAGTTTTCCTTTGTTTATTGACCTATTTGGCCTCAGTACATCCAATATTGGTAATTAAACTATTATATCTTGTTTGACAGAGCTCATGGAGCTCTGTCAAACAAGATATAATAGAATAAATACTAAGTTTATCTCTAGAATACAGGAAAGTGACAGAATCCCTGTTAATTGAATACTCCTGTCAACTGAATAATTTTCATTGGCAAAGTAGCTATTCAATTAACAGGGTTCCACTGTACTGTATCATTCTGAATAGCTGGTTATTCATTATGTTGTCATATTTTAGGAATTCTTTTAATACAATTTACAACAAAAATATATTTTCCCCAATACAAGTGAAAGCTTCTAGACAAAATACAAATCTGTACTGAGGGTAACAACCACACCATGATGTGCGATCATTCAATTCAGAAAGAGAATGTTTTTTCCTACAGGCTAAACTCATCAAAAACTGATTATTCATATAGAGGCCACCATTTTTGATAACTGTAATTAGAAGATAAATAAATCACAAACTCAATGAAATAAATTAGACTAGATAATTTTTTGCTACGATGATAATTTATAGAGGCCTACTATGCGTTAAACCTGAAAAATAAAACAGAGCGGAAACACGACTATAAACTTCGCTGACTTTAATACAAGTAGAACAATGAGTGGGGATTATGTCATAGCATAGTACAAGAATGCAATACCATGGCATCATGATCTTCATTCATAAAAAAAAAATCTGTTCATTCACGCTGAATGATTGTCAAAATATATGCAAACAAGTCAAGAAACTGGATATTACCACCAAGTTGGTTTCCGAAATAGTGTACTGAAGTCTCGACCCCCAACACTGAGTCATATGTTAACTTCTCCTTACAGATTTGGCGATATATGCCCAGCAACGAGGTCTCGACTTCCAATAGATGTGTCATAATACCTATCCTCAATCCTTTTCATGTTATCCCAGCAATATCAGAATCCAATAAAGCAAAAAGATTATGTATTTCTGCTCGAAATATTACACAAGAAACATTTTTTAAAATAGTTTTTAATCAGTGACTGAGTAAAAAGAAATTTAGACATTTCCACATGCTCTGAAACATATGCCTCCATGTATTTTTTCTGACTTCAGAAATAAAAAGACACACTTGCAAATTTCAGACTTGAAACGGTATCAATTTAAATTATTATTCTCGAATAAATATCGTCAGTATCTAAAAATGAAGCAATTTTGTATTATTTTGATAAATAGCAGGCAAGAATAAATTTCATTCAATTCTACAGCAGTTATGAATCATACATAACAAATATATGTAGGGTTTTAGCCATTAACCCTTTGAACTCTAGTGGTATCTTCCATGCCAGTTCAATGGCAGCAATTAGAAGAGTCCATATTTATTATTTGGGGTTGACCAATCAATATTTTCAATGTGCAGCCCCAGGGCTGCATATTGAAAATATTGATTGGTCTACCCCACACATTTACTGAACAGCCATCCTATATAACGATGTTATGATGTATCATGTTCCTAGCAGGAAAAACGGCCACTAGGGTTCAAAGGATTAAACTAATCCAGTCAATGAAAACCCCCAACTTTTCTGATGAAATAGATTTGAAATAAGGTAATTCTGAAATAAACTGACAATAATTACACTGAGTGACCACTACTGCATCTGACAAAAGAAAAGTGATGGGCAAATAAATTATCCATCAGTCTCAAGTTTTAATATTTCATGAGTTCAAGACAGATGGGTTTCATGAGTTCAATGAGTTCAAGACAGAAGGGCCCCATAGATCAGATGATAGATGACAGACGGTGAGTGATCACCATATCTCACCCTGACTTTCAGTCAGGTGAGATAATAAAAGCAGATTGACGATGGATTTTGTTATGTTTAGTTTAAATTTGGGGAACACAATTTCTACAGAAAAACGTCCAAAAGTTAAAAAATTTATAGTAATTTATATATTTTTTATACTTACCAATGACCCAGACTTAGCTGGTGCTAACTCCACAAAAACCAGGGCCAAACACAAATTTTGCCCCCCAATCCCCAAAATTTGCATCTAAAACAAAAAGAAATCATGTCCTAAAGGACCTCCATAGTACGACTCTACTGCGCATGCGCAGTGACGCAGTCGTCCCGAAATTGGCGCCAAATATCATTCTTACTGGCAGTGCCTGGTCAGCGCTATGTACTCAGCGGGGAGGCAAGAGTTCCCAACTCAGGGAGGGCCATCCCCGTCTGGGTCATTGGTAAGTATAAAAAATATATAAATTACTATAAATTTTTTAACATTTTTATACTGTACCAATGACCCAGACTTAGCTGAATAGTAAACAGGCTGGAGGGCCTAGGACATAGAGGAAAATCCAATAAGCTCAATTATATAATAAAGAGGTAACCCCTTAAGGAGAAAAGGAGTATTAGGCTTTACATGTATCTTTCTTATTTAATATTAAATTAGAAAGATACACTACCCTTAATAATTGAGCACAATAACATTCATGTTCTCTATTAACATCCAGTATAACCCTTATACTAATTATTTTTAAAGCAAGCCAATAAATAAAGTAGTCCAGAGAATTGAGACTCTTTATAATCATTTAAAAGTGTCCGAGTATTGTATATTAAAGCCCGTTTGACACTTGACATATACAAATGCTTCACACCGAGCTACACTTTAAAAATAAGACATGAATGAAATTAAACATTAATATTACACTTTAAAACCATCCCGGAAGCGACTCAGAAATACTGTCTTGGAGGAGGCATTCCCTTGCTTTTCACTATAAAGCAGGTGACCTAAGGGAACACCCGCCCCCCCCCCCCCCTTCCCCTTGCCCTGGGTCAAATAGCCCAGAGCAAAGAGGGCAGTCGGACGGAGTCACTGCCGGAACAGAAAGCCTGCATAACTATAGTCGCAACTGTTTAGTGGACGACATTCTGAGCAACAGATAACGGACCTAAACAATGCAGGTCTCCAGAAATGGACTCAATATTTCTGAGATAAAAATTAGTAAATGTGGAAGGCTGAGACCAATAAGCAGCCTTCATTAAATCTGTAATAGCAACACTATTAGCATAAGCCCAGGAAGTAGAAAGAGCTCTTACTTCATGAGCAGAAATCTTAAGCACAGACTGCTGAGAAGAAGATAAATCTTCATACGCAGTACGGATAGTTAACTGAATCCATCTAGCAATAGAATGGACTGAAATGTCCTTTCTATTAGGCATCAAAGACAGAAAGAAACGTTTCCGTCCCTTTCTGATGAACTGAGATCTCTGTTTATAGATACGTAGTGCTCTAACAGGACAGAGTAAAGGCCTACGCCCGTCTGAAGACGGAAGAGCCTTAATAACAATAGGTTCCGGATATTTATTAGGAGCCTGATTCTTAGCTAAAAAACCGACATTAGTAGTGAAGGTGATAGTGTTCCCAACACTACGATAATGAGAATCATCCACCGATAGTGCATGAAGCTCACTGACTCTTCTGGCAGAAGAGAAAGCTAAGAGAAAAGCTGTCTTATAAGATAAGAATTTGAAATCTACTGTCCCAAGAGGTTCAAATGGCTTTTCCTTCAATTTAAGGAGAACCCAAGCTAAATTCCACTTAGGAATTAATCTAAGAGTTCTGGGTCTATTTATCGAAAAGTTTCTAACCAATTTCGATAAAGAGACATTAGATCCAATTTGTAAACTATCATGATGTGCATAGGTATCAGATAACATAGATCTATAACCCTTTATAGTAACAGGCTGCAGTTTGATTTCGTCAAACAAGTATACTAGAAAGTTAGCAATGTCTGGTATAGAGGGATCAAATATATCTACAGAATGATCCCTACACCAACGACGGAAAACCTTCCACTTAGCCGCATAGTTTAGCGAAGAGGAGGTCCTCCTACAGTTAGAAATCGCGTCCACTGCTGGTCCTGTAAAGTGCTTGCCATGCAAGAAGGACCGCACAATGGAAAAACGTGAAGGTTGAGACCTTGCGGGTTGTGATGGAGTTGGCGCGATTTCCCCTGCCAAAGAAGATCCTCTCGTGGAGGAAGCTTCCGCGGTAGGTCCCACAACAGACACCTGAGTAGATTTATCCACGGTCTCTGTGGCGACAGAGATGCTACCAACAGAATCTTGCATTGAGATTGTTTTATCTTTAGCAATACTTGTTGAATTAACGGCGCTGGAGGATACGCATATCCTATCATTCCGTCCCAAGGGATCGACAGAGCGTCTACTGCAAATGCTCTTGGATCCGGACACAGGGACACATACGTCTGCAACTGATTGTTGACCTGCTAGCACATTCAGACGACCCGGTATGTGACGGACCGAAAGAAGAACGTGATGTTCCAACGCAAACAGAAGGATTCTTTCCGTTAGATTGAACAACGGAACTGAATGAGTGCCTCCCTGATTCCGTATATACGCCACTACTGTCGTATTGTCGGATAGGATTTGGACATGAGCATCGTGAATAATGTCCATCCAGTGACGTAACGCAAGCCAAATTGACATCATTTCCTTGATGTTTATGTGCTTGCACAGGAATTGCGGATCCCAAAGACCCTGGCATCTCGAATCCGTTGGGATTAATGATGCACCCCAACCTGTTTGACTGGCATCCGTCATAATGGTAAAACTCGGATCCGGCAACTGCAGCGGAACTCCTTGAGTTAACCACTGAATGTTTGCCCAAGTCTGAATCTCTTGTTTCACTTGATCTGATAAGAGAACGTCTACATCGAGCGAATGAATTTTCACACTCCAATTCTGAGTCAGGAAAATTTGAAGAGGCCGTGTGCGTAGCCGTCCCATCGGAATGAGATCCGCGGCGGCTCCGCACAGACCTATCAGTCTCATAAATTCTCTCGCCGTGACTTTGTCTGTATTCAGACAATAGCGAGCGTAACAACTGACTAATTTCGCTCTGGTTAACGGCAGACGAACGAGATTGTTGTGCGTCTCGAAGCTCATTCCCAGATGAGTGAATGACTTGGACGGCACCAGATCCGACTTCTCCTCGTTTACTATGAAACCGAGACGTCGGAGCAATAGAAGAAGATTCTGAACATCGTTCTGAAGCGTTAACTCGTTGCCGTATCTCTGAAGAATGTCGTCCAGGTAGGCCGACATTACCGCAGACGAATGAGCTCGGAAGTAGATCATTACCGAGTTCATTACCCGAGTGAAAGCCCAGGGTGCTAGATTCAATCCGAAGCACATGGCCCGGAACTGATACACCACTCCTAGGACTGCGAAGCGTAGATACTTTCGGAATGTCGGATGTACCATGACGTGAAAGTACGCATCTTTGAGATCTATGCTCGTTGCATAATCGTTCACCCGAATACTCGCTCTGACCGATCGAATCGTCTCCATATAAAACTTCGGAGCGACGATCAGCTTGTTTATCCAGCTCAAATCTATGACTGGACGGAACGAGCCGTCTGGTTTCGGAACCAGAAACAGATGGCTGTAGAATCCCAGCGATTCCTGGTTTTCTACGACCTCTACCGCGTTCTTCATTAAAAGAGACTGCACCTCTGATAGCAGAGCGTCTCTTTTCTGAGGATTTGACGGAAGATGAGTCCACTTTGGACTTCGAGTTAATGGAGGCTTTCGTTTGAAGGATATCTTTAGACCTTCCGAAGTCACTCCTCTCACCCACGGGTCGTCCGTAATCGACGCCCACTCTTGAGAAAAACTCGACAACCTTCCGCCAACCAGAACGCGATAGAGGTTTAAGCCATCACCTCCTGGATCTGCGAGGCCTGCAGTAGGAGAAACCACGTCTTCCACGACCCGCACCTCGCCTCGTCGACCTCGGGGCGTCCGACCGATTGTCCCCGCCTGAAGGACGTCCCGAACGAGAGTCACTATCCTGACGGTCTCTCGAATAAGAGCTAGAGGACGCACCGGAACCTCTATAGGAACCTCTCTTGGGCGCATAAGACCCAGAAGTGCCCGCCTTATTCGTGTCTGCTGTATCCGACCTTTTAGGAGCGGATCTGAACAACAGAGAATCACTAGCTTTCTTTTTAATATTATCATAAATAGCGGAAAGCTTGCCGTCAAAGAGAAGACCTCCTGAGACCGAAGCGACTCTAAGAGAGTTCTTCACCTTAGAATCCACTAGTGTGGATGTAGCCAGGGCTGCGTCACGTCTAACCAACTCCAGATTTGCCACTGAAAGGGCGGAGTTACACATGGAATAAGCTACTGCCCTTGAAAGAAGTCTTAAGGAGGATTGTATATCCTGAAACTCTTCCCCTTGAAGACGCAGTGATAACGCCTTAGTAAGGTGATCTGCGTAAGATAAGGCATCTAAATTGGCTCTGTTAGACGCAATAGCTGTTTCCAACACTGCGGTTGGAATAGAAGCTGACGACGGTAATGATAGCTCTAAGTCTTCCGCCTCGTCGTCCATACGCAGAGGAACTCTCGGTATACCCTGACCTGCCGTGTCGAATTTATTCCTTGCATTAATGAAAGGCAGGTTGAGAGTATTTGCGGACAAGAAACCTGCTTTCCCCGTCCTGGAAGCAAGTTTAAAAATAGCGTCGTTCAATAATTCAAATGTTCTTGCAACATTATTGGACTGCGACGGAAACTCGGGAGCGATGTCCCTGAACCGCTCAAAAAAATCAGAGTCCAATGACGCTATAATTCTCCTGTCCGGAAGCGCAGCAGTCTGGCCCGACGGAACAACTTGAGGAAGAAAGTGCCGGATGAAGTCCACGGCAGCTTTATGTTGTTCCGAAAGGGATAGCTCCAATTCATCCGTATCCCTTTCACCATCCGGTCGGACCTCCCGATGTTCCCGGTCGTCCGCCCCCGATGCTTCGGCGGAGCGTACCGACCCAGTGCCGTCGGATAATTCTCGATCCGACACCGTTTCTGTCGGCTGCTGGGATGCTGCGATAAGCTGTGCTATCTGCACTAGAATGTACGACGTCGAGACCTGCGGAGGAGCGGTCTTTCGCTGCTTCGCCGAGGGCAGCTCCGCATCAGATGGCTCCCGCATACTTTTCCTATGCGAACGTCCGGAGTCCATCGGTCTCGAATCCCTGGCTGCCGGATGGTGTGACCTGGTCGCCGAAGAATCCTTCATCGGCGAAGCTGGCAAAATATCGGAGGTCACGCAGCCAAGGTGCGGTCGTGTGCGCCGACGAGAAGAGGAAGCCTTAACAGTCTCTGCGGACTGCTTATACAACGGAGCGTCCCGAGCGACGGACGTATGCTCCGCTAAAGACACATTTTATACCACAACATCTGGTCCCAGATGTTGTTGTACGAGAGAGGGGCCTCTCTCGCTCGCGGCCCGGCTGGACCTGGACGAGCTAGGAACCGGACTAAAAGGCTTCCTCCGTTCTCGTTCACTATCCGCCGTCACTGGGTGTGCATCTATTATTTTTATAGTGCTCGCATCACCCAAAATTTCCTCTTGGACCGCATCGGACGAACCCGGCTGCCGAACCATTCGGTGAATGGACGCTACACCGGGCGAGCTAGCGGACGACATTTGTCTAATCTCCATGAGCACTTTTGCCGCTAGCTCTGAATTTATTTGTGACGACGGACGCACACTTGAAGAAGATAACATGGAAACATCACCCTGTTCTGGTTCCTCTGAAATAGAAACTGAGAGAGTAGAGTGACCTTGTGGAGAAAGAGCCGGCATCGCTCTTTCTCCAGAAACAACATATCGTGACACACGTTTCCAATGTTTCTCATCCCAATGTTCACATATAGGACAGGGATTAATGCGAGAACACTGACTACAATTAATACAATGATCATGAAAGTCAGAGGAAGATTTCTTCCTATTACAATTTGAACAAAGTCCCTTCATTGTGAAAGAACAACAATAAGTCCTAGTTACTCGCAAAAACCCCTGACACAAAGATACATAATAACATGATCCATTAATAAATGAAAAAACAATTGCAAAACAAAATAATTTTGAAAAAATATTTTTTCAGAGAAGCCCAAGTTGCTGAAAAGTAACGTTGAGCCCCGATGGATCCGATGGCAAAGTGTGGTCAAAAATTTTAAAATTATATAAAATAATTAATGAGACACTTTCGGATAATATAAATGTATCTTATAATGAGATAAACTACCACAAAGGCAAACAGCCCCCCTCAAAAAAGGCTGTTGCCAATGAAAACAAACAGTGTAAACACAGTAGAAAACATGACTCCAGGCACTGAAAAAACTGGCCCGGAATCAGTCATCAATTACACTCTATCTGATGCAAAACAGAGACTCCCAGGGGAGAATCTGCAGAACATCAGATGGAAGATGCAGAACACAAACGTTATACACCCATGGGTGAAAACGTAACTATGGGGAAAATAACAGAAAACATTCTGTAACCAAGCAACTCTCCCAGGGAATTTTAGAAATGAGACTTCTCAAAAATATGCCAAAAGCATGGGAGAATTGCAAGGGGGGACTTTAGAAGGCTAGGGGAGAGGAAACACTGAATAAGCAGTGCAACAATTAGCAAGAATGACAACAAGAGGCCCATGCCTCGAAAATAGGCAACTTAACATAATTTCAACAAAAAATTTTAAGTACAGCCCTGATTATTTTTTGCCACTTCTTTTTTCCTCTCCTCCTTCTATCCTCCTTAGAATCACATTTTCTCCAAAAATTACGTGTCTGGCATCCTTTAAACTGAGATTTACAAGCACAAAGATCAGTGAGATGTTGACTGATGAAGGGCCAAACAGAGAATGATATTTGGCGCCAATTTCGGGACGACTGCGTCACTGCGCATGCGCAGTAGAGTCGTACTATGGAGGTCCTTTAGGACATGATTTCTTTTTGTTTTGGATGCAAATTTTGGGGATTGGGGGGCAAAATTTGTGTTTGGCCCTGGTTTTTGTGGAGTTAGCACCAGCTAAGTCTGGGTCATTGGTACAGTATAAAAATATAGGATAAAAAACAAATGTCCCCTGTCCTCCCTCCCCACCACTCTATATTTATTAAGATGTCACCACCTGAGAAATGAAGTATTTTGAGGACATGATCTTAGTTGTCAAAATTTGTTCTTTCGTTATCGTCATGCAACACAGGGTGGGCCTTGAAATCTTTTTCGTCCCTGATAAAACCTTCAATGGAGGATCGGATGAATCCACCACATTTTATCAGTCAATTAACAAAGAGCCTTCTTGCAGAGTATACTTTGCGATAAAATTCAGCATGAAAAATATTTCAATTTGGAGTTTTCATTACCTGGTGTGATGCAATTTGAATCAAATCTTTTCTCTGTTGGAAGAATTTCACCTTTTTCTTGTGCTTTATTAATCAGCTCCTCAGCTTCTTTTGCTGATCTGAATAAAAATAAAATATTTTCTCATTAATTTGTGACAAATTTTATCTTCACACTTTTATCAAAGAGATATATTATTTAACTGATTGACTGCAGGTACCAAACTTCAAAGGCTCCATATTCTGTGGATGTGCTATATATTATTTTTGGAGTTGAATTATCTTGTTTGTATTTGGATTTGCCTAATTACAATTTATCATATAGGTGATCTCCCAGAAATTGTGACAAGGCAGAGATGTGCAAATATATTTTTCTGACCAGAAATAAGCACTACCAGTTAACCTTTAGACGAATAACTGAATCAAATATTTTAACTCTTTATCTAACATAATTAGAGATGACACATGAAGAAAAAAAAAAGTTTCCTGAATGACTAAAAAGCTTCATTTTTTGCCTAAATGCATAGCATATGGGTCCATTGTTGGTCTGAGAGCAATAAGCTTGTTCCAATGAGGGTCAAAAGATATGTTTTGGAGGTAAAAAGTGAAAAGATAATTAAGTTTGAATGGCAATTTTTGTGAGTGGTGCTGGCCAAATATGGAAATCAAGCGAGATTTATTTTTTTATTTATTGGTGTTTAAGGTCACATATTTCTGGACAATGGCTTAGCATGACTTTGACAGTTTTACGAGTTGAGGAAGCCGGAGTACCTGAAGAGAACCACTGAGCAATGGCGAGCAACTGTCAGCTGCCTAACATACTAACTCCACACAAGCAGGGTTAGCATTGGTTGAAGACAGGAGAAACATTGACGTGCAGTACGCCTTAGTACACAGCACAACCGTGCCCCCACGCGGGCAATGGGAGTGAAGTGTCTTGCCCAAGGACACAACGCAGTTGCCACAAGTGGGAATCGAACCGAGGACCTCCCGGCTTGCAACCTGCACCTAAACCTTCTGAGCCACCATGCCCTCATGCGAGATACAGAGTTAAATAGCATAATGAACTTCACAATGATAAAAACAGTGCTGTTCATTACAGAGAGACTGGACTTTTACAAAAACATAATTCGATCTCAAAAACCCTGGTATGAGAATGGCATGCAACTAAATTCACTAAAATTCTCATAATTTTTTTGACAAATTTGTGAATTTTATGTTTTCTTAAAACAAGAGGCCTCCCAGAGCCTGAAGCTCTCACCTTAAACAGAACACAATATAAACAGAGTCCAAGAATGAGTCTACATTAAGCAATCCATCTCCACAGGATACACTGTCAATCTTTAAGCCCCTCAGGAGTGACAAAAATAGTCTGAGCATCATGCCTTTTCTTCAGGTGATCATAATGTAAAATGTAGTGCTCCCCCCTATGAAGCCCCTTGATACAACCTATGTGGATTAATCTTAGTTACACACCTCTATGGGGTACTGAATCATTTCTAATTCTTCAGCTACATGGCCAATTCCGGCTCCCATAGGGAGCCCAAATATCAACCCAGGCTCTCGATTTGAACAAAGTTGAATCTGACCCCCCTAGAGATGTTCTTTAGCAAATATGAAAGCATTCTGACTGTTGGATCTGAAGAAGATTTTTAAAGAAATTTCCTCATATTGCCCCAAGTTAAATTTCAGGTTTCCATATGGAGCTCAAATATTAACCCAGGCAGTCAAATTGAACATACTTGAATCTGACTACCCTAAATATGTTGTATACCAAATATGAAAGCATTCGGACTAGTGGATCTGAAGAAGAAAATTTTTAAAGAAATTTCCTCATATTGCACATAGTTAAAATTTGGGCTACCCATAGTGAGCCCAAATATATACCTAGGGACCCAATTTGAACAAACTTGAATCTGACCCCCCCCCCCCACACCCCCCCCCCCCCCACCCCACCCCCATATACATTGTATACCAAATATGAAAGCATTCTGACCAGTGGATCAGAAGAAGATTTTTAAAAATTATCCCCCGTATTGAACAAAGTTAAAATTTGGCTTCTGTAGGAAGCCCAAATATTAAACTAGGGACTTGGTTTGAACAATCTTGAATCTGAACCTCATAACAATGATGTATACTAAACATTAAAAGATTCTGACTGGTGGTTCTGAAGAAGAGGATTTTTAAAGAATATTCCGCATGTTGCACTAAGTTAAAATTTTGGCCACCCCCCACCCCCCCATAGGAAGCCCAAATATCAATTGAGGTACTCGATTCGAACAAAGTTGAATCTGACCCTGGTAACAATAATGTATACCAAATATTAAAAGATTCTGACTAGTAGTTCTGAAGAAGAAGATGTTTAAAACTTATTCCTCATATTGCCCTAAGTTAAGATTCAGGCTCCCATATTGAGCCCAAATAAGAACTGGGGGGCTTAATTTGAACACACTTCTATCTGACCCCCTTATGGATGCTGTATACCAAATATCAAAACATTCTGATCGGTGGTTCTGGAGAAGAATTTTTTAAAAATTTTAGCAAATTTGCTGACTTTGCATTCTTGAAAAAGTTAAAAATTCAGGTTCCTGCATTGAGCTCAAATATGAACCAATGGCCTTGATTTTAACAAACTTGTATCTGATCCCCCTATGAATGCTGAATACCGAATATCAAAAGACTCTGACAATTGGTTCTGGAGAAAAGATTTTTTTAAAATTTTGCAAATATGCTGACTCAGCATTTTTTCAACACCCTAACATAACCGATGGCAATTTTTTTTAACCATTCAATTCTACTGGTCCTAAGGATGCTTCATACCAAACTAGAGATGGTCTATCGCCATACCCCCAACCTGGTATACCGCCTAGTGTGGGTGACTGAAAAGAGTTTTTTAATTTTTCATAAAAAAAAATCGAATATGGCCACTAGTCGCCATCTTGAAACCGAGCGGGAAAACAAGTATGACTCGCACTTCCCTTCATCATGTTGATCATTTTTGTGAAGTTTCATAAAAACGCAGCTAAAATTGTGGAAGTAGTTCGCTTCACGAGTTTACATGTAAAACAAGAGGCCCCAGGGGGGCTTGAGGGCACTCACCTGACATGGTGGACTAAATATCAACCCAGGGAATTGATTTCAACAAGTTGCATCTGCTCCTTCTAAGAAAAACTTATACCAAATATCCAAAGATTCTGACCAGTGGATCTAAAAAAAATGATTTTTAAAGAATATTCCTCATATTGAACTAAGAATGGGCTCCCTGTATATGAACCCAGGGACTTGGCTTGAACAAACTTGAATCTTACCGCCCAAAAGATGCTTCATACCAAATATTATAAGATTCTAGCTGGTGGATGTGAAGAAGATTTTTAAAGAAAAGTTAAAAAATTTATAGTAATTTATATATTTTTTATACTTACCAATGACCCAGACTTAGCTGGTGCTAACTCCAACAAAACCAGGGCCAAACACAAATTTTGCCCCCCAATCCCCTAAATTTGCATCCAAAACAAAAAGAAATCATGTCCTAAAGGACCTCCATACTATGCCTCTACTGCGCATGCGCAGTGACGCAGTCGTCCCGAAATTGGCGCCAATTATCATTCTTACTGGCAGTGCCTGGTCAGCGCTATGTACTCAGCGGGGAGGCAAGAGTTCCCAACTCCAGGGAGGGCCATCCCCGTCTGGGTCATTGGTAAGTATAAAAAATATATAAATTACTATAAATTTTTTAACATTTTTATACTGTACCAATGACCCAGACTTAGCTGAATAGTAAACAGGCTGGAGAGCCTAGGACATAGAGGAAAATCCAATAAGCTCAACTATATAGTAAAGAGGTAACCCCTTAAGGAGAAAAGGAGTATTAGGCTTTACATGTATCTTTCTTATTTAATATTAAATTAGAAAGATACACTACCCTTAATAATTGAGCACAATAACATTCATGTTCTCTATTAACATCCAGTATAACCCTTATACTAATTATTTTTAAAGCAAGCCAATAAATAAAGTAGTCCAGAGAATTGAGACTCTTTATAATCATTTAAAAGTGTCCGAGTATTGTATATTAAAGCCCGTTTGACACTTGACATATACAAATGCTTCACACCGAGCTACACTTTAAAAATAAGACATGAATGAATTTAAACATTAATATTACACTTTAAAACCATCCCGGAAGCGACTCAGAAATACTGACTTGGAGGAGGCATTCCCTTGCTTTTCACTATAAAGCAGGTGACCTAAGGGAACACCCGCCCCCCCCCCCCCTTCCCCTTGCCCTGGGTCAAATAGCCCAGAGCAAAGAGGGCAGCCAGATGGAGTCACTGCCGGAACAGAAAGCCTGCATAACTATAGTTGCAACTGTTTAGTGAACGACATTCTGAGCAACAGATAACGGACCTAAACAATGCAGGTCTCCAGAAATGGACTCAATATTTCTGAGATAAAAATTCGTAAATGTGGATGGCTGAGACCAATAAGCAGCCTTCATTAAATCTGTAACAGCAACACTATTAGCATAAGCCCAGGAAGTAGAAAGAGCTCTTACTTCATGAGCAGAAATCTTAAGCACAGACTGCTGAGAAGAAGATAAATCTTCATAAGCAGTACGGATAGTTAACTGAATCCATCTAGCAATAGAATGGACTGAAATGTCCTTTCTATTAGGCATCAAAGACAGAAAGAAACGTTTCCGTCCCTTTCTGATAAACTGAGATCTCTGTTTATAGATACGTAGTGCTCTAACAGGACAGAGTAAAGGCCTACGCCCGTCTGAAGACGGAAGAGCCTTAATAACAATAGGTTCCGGATATTTATTAGGAGCCTGATTCTTAGCTAAAAAACCCACATTAGTAGTGAAGGTGATAGTGTTCCCAACACTACGATAATGAGAATCATCCACCGATAGTGCATGAAGCTCACAGACTCTTCTGGCAGAAGAGAAAGCTAAGAGAAAAGCTGTCTTATAAGATAAGAATTTGAAATCTACTGTCCCAAGAGGTTCAAATGGCTTTTCCTTCAATTTAAGGAGAACCCAAGCTAAATTCCACTTAGGAATTAATCTAAGAGTTCTGGGTCTATTTATCGAAAAGTTTCTAACCAACTTCGATAAAGAGACATTAGATCCAATTTGTAAACTATCATGATGTGCATAGGTATCAGATAACATAGATCTATAACCCTTTATAGTAACAGGCTGCAGTTTGATTTCGTCAAACAAGTATACTAGAAAGTTTGCAATGTCTGGTATAGAGGGATCAAATATATCTACAGAATGATCCCTACACCAACGACGAAAAACCTTCCACTTAGCCGCATAGTTTAGCGAAGAGGAGGTCCTCCTACAGTTAGAAATCGCGTCCACTGCTCGTCCTGTAAAGTGCTTGCCATGCAAGAAGGACCGCACAACGGAAAAACGTGAAGGTTGAGACCTTGCGGGTTGTGATGGAGTTGGCGCGATTTCCCCTGCGAAAGAAGATCCTCTCGTGGAGGAAGCTTCCGCGGTAGGTCCCACAACAGACACCTGAGTAGATTTATCCACGGTCTCTGTGGCGACAGAGATGCTACCAACAGAATCTTGCATTGAGATTGTTTTATCTTTAGCAATACTTGTTGAATTAACGGCGCTGGAGGATACGCATATCCTATCATTCCGTCCCAAGGGATCGACAGAGCGTCTACTGCAAATGCTCTTGGATCCGGACACGGAGACACATACGTCTGCAACTGATTGTTGAGATGTGTCGCAAATAAGTCTATCATTGGCCGTTCCCATTGGTAGCAAATCTGATTGAATACTTGTTTGTTGAGAGTCCACTCCGACGGCAACAAGCGACCCTTTCATGAAAGGGAGTCTGCTAGCACATTCAGACGACCCGGTATGTGACGGACCGAAAGAAGAACGTGATGTTCTAACGCAAACAGAAGGATTCTTTCCGTTAGATTGAACAACGGAACTGAATGAGTGCCTCCCTGATTCCGTATATACGCCACTACTGTCGTATTGTCGGATAGGATTTGGACATGAGCATCGTGAATAATGTCCATCCAGTGACGTAACGCAAGCCAAATTGACATCATTTCCTTGATGTTTATGTGCTTGCACAGGAATTGCGGATCCCAAAGACCCTGGCATCTCGAATCCGTTGGGATTAATGATGCACCCCAACCTGTTTGACTGGCATCCGTCATAACGGTAAAACTCGGATCCGGCAACTGCAGCGGAACTCCTTGAGTTAACCACTGAATGTTTGCCCAAGTCTGAATCTCTGGTTTCACTTGATCTGACAAGAGAACGTCTACATCCAGCGAATGAATTTTCACACTCCAATTCTGAGTCAGGAAAATTTGAAGAGGACGTGTGCGTAGCCGCCCCATCGGAATGAGATCTGCGGCGGCTCCGCACAGACCTATCAGTCTCATAAATTCTCTTGCCGTGGCTTTGTCTGCGTGCAGACAATAGCGAGCGTAACAACTGACTAATTTCGCTCTGGTTAACGGCAGACGAACGAGATTGTTGTGCGTCTCGAAGCTCATTCCCAGATGAGTGAATGACTTGGACGGCACCAGATCCGACTTCTCCTCGTTTACTATAAAACCGAGACGTCGGAGCAATAGAAGAAGATTCTGAACATCGTTCTGAAGCGTTAACTCGTTGCCGTACCTCTGAAGAATGTCGTCCAGGTAGGCCGACGTTACCGCAGACGAATGAGCTCGGAAGTAGATCATTACCGAGTTCATTACCCGAGTGAAAGCCCAGGGTGCTAGATTCAATCCGAAGCACATCGCCCGGAACTGATACACCACTCCTAGGACTGCGAAGCGTAGATACTTTCGGAATGTCGGATGTACCATGACGTGAAAGTATGCATCTTTGAGATCTATGCTCGTTGCATAATCGTTCACCCGAATACTCGCTCTGACCGATCGAATCGTCTCCATATAAAACTTCGGAGCGACGATCAGCTTGTTTATCCAGCTCAAATCTATGACTGGACGGAACGAGCCGTCTGGTTTCGGAACCAGAAACAGATGGCTGTAGAATCCCAGAGATTCCTGGTTTTCTACGACCTCTACCGCGTTCTTCATTAAAAGAGACTGCACCTCTGATAACAGAGCGTCTCTTTTCTGTGGATTTGACGGAAGATGAGTCCACTTTGGACTTCGAGTTAATGGAGGCTTTCGTTTGAAGGATATCTTTAGACCTTCCGAAGTCACTCCTCTCACCCAAGGGTCGTCCGTAATCGACGCCCACTCTTGTGAAAAACTCGACAACCTTCCGCCAACCGGAATGCGATAGAGGTTTAAGCCATCACCTCCTGGACCTGCGAGGCCTGCGGTAGGAGAAACCACGTCTTCCACGACCCGCACCTCGCCTCGTCGACCTCGGGGCGTCCGACCGATTGTCCCGGCCTGAAGGACGTCCCGAACGAGAGTCGCTATCCTGACGGTCTCTCGAATAAGACCAAGAGGACGCACCGGAACCTCTATAGGAACCTCTCTTGGGCGCATTAGACCCAGAAGTGCCTGTCTTATTCGTGTCTGCTGTATCCGACTTTTTAGGAGCCGATCTGAACAACAGAGAATCATTAGCTTTCTTTTTAATTTTATCATAAATAGCGGAAAGCTTGCCGTCAAAGAGAAGTTCTCCTGAGACCGAAGCGACTCTAAGAGAGTTCTTCACCTTAGAATCCACTAGTGTGGATGTAGCTAGGGCTGCGTCACGTCTAACCAACTCCAGATTTGCCACTGAAAGGGCGGAGTTACACGTGGAATAAGCTACTGCCCTTGAAAGAAGTCTTAAAGAGGATTGTATATCCTGAAACTCTTCCCCTTGAAGGCGCAGTGATAACGCCTTAGTAAGGTGATCTGCGTAAGATAAGGCATCTAAATTGGCTCTGTTAGACGCAATAGCTGTTTCCAACACCGCGGTTGGTATAGAAGCTGACGACGGTAATGATAGCTCTAAGTCTTCCGCCTCGTCGTCCATACGCAGAGGAACTCTCGGTATACCCTGTCCTGCCGTATCGAATTTATTCCTTGCATTAATGAAAGGCAGGTTGAGAGTATTAGCGGACAAGAAACCTGCTTTCCCCGTCCTGGAAGCAAGTTTAAATATAGCGTCGTTCAATAATTCAAATGTTCTTGCAACATTATTGGACTGCGACGGAAACTCGGGAGCAATGTCCCTGAACCGCTCAAAAAATTCAGAGTCCAATGACGCTATAATTCTCTTGTCCGGAAGCGCAGCAGTCTGGCCCGACGGAACAACTTGAGGGAGAAAGTGCCGGATGAAGTCCACGGCAGCTTTATGTTGTTCCGAAAGGGATAGCTCCAAGTCATCCGTATCCCTTTCACCATCCGGTCGGACCTCCCGATGTTCCCGGTCGTCCGCCCCGATGCTTCGGCGGAGCGTACCGACCCAGCGCCGTCGGATAATTCTTGATCCGACACCGTTTCTGTCAGCTGCTGGGATGCTGCGATAAGCTGTGCTATCTGCACAAGAATGTCCGACGTCGAGACCTGCGGAGGCGCAGTCTTTCGCTGCTTCGCCGAGGGCAGCTCCGCATCAGATGGCTCCCGCATACTTTTCCTATGCGAACGTCCGGAGTCCATCGGTCTCAAATCCCTGGCTGCCGGATGGTGTGACCTGGTCGCCGAAGAATCCTTCATCGGCGAAGCTGGTAAAATATCGGCGGTCACGCAGCCAAGGTGCGGTCGTGTGCGCTGACGAGAAGAGGAAGCCTTAACAGTCTCTGCGGACTGCTTATACAACGGAGCGTCCCGAGCGACGGACGTATGCTCCGCTAAAGACACATTTTGTACCACAACATCTGGTCCCAGATGTTGTTGTACGAGAGAGGGACCTCTCTCGCTCGCGGCCCGGCTGGACCTGGACGAGCTAGGAACCGGACTAAAAGGCTTCCTCCGTTCTCGCTTACTATCCGCCGTCACTGGGTGTGCATCTATTATGTTTCTAGTGCTCGCATCACCCAAAATTTCCTCTTGGACCGCATCGGACGAACCCGGCTGCCGAACCATTCGGTGAATGGACGCTACACCGGGCGAGCTAGCGGACGACATTTGTCTAATCTCCATGAGCACTTTTGCCGCTAGCTCTGAATTCATTTGTGACGACGGACGCACACTTGAAGAAGATAACATGGAAACATCACCCTGTTCTGGTTCCTCTGAAATAGAAACTGAGAGAGTAGAGTGACCTTGTGGAGAAAGAGCCGGCATCGCTCTTTCTCCAGAAACAACATATCGTGACACACGTTTCCAATGTTTCTCATCCCAATGTTCACATATAGGACAGGGATTAATGCGAGAACACTGACTACAATTAATACAATGATCATGAAAGTCAGAGGAAGATTTCTTCCTATTACAATTTGAACAATGTCCCTTCATTGTGAAAGAACAACAATAAGTCCTAGTTACTCGCAAAAACCCCTGACACAAAGATATATAATAACATGATCCATTAATAAATGAAAAAACAATTGCAAAACAAAATAATTTTGAAAAAATATTTTTTCAGAGAAGCCCAAGTTGCTGAAAAGTAACGTTGAGCCCCGATGGATCCGATGGCAAAGTGTGGTCAAAAATTTTAAATTTATATAAAATAATTAATGAGACACTTTCGGATAATATAAATGTATCTTATAATGAGATAAACTACCACAAAGGCAAACAGCCCCCCTCAAAAAAGGCTGTTGCCAATGAAAACAAACAGTGTAAACACACTAGAAAACATGACTCCAGGCACTGAAAAAACTGGCCCGGAATCAGTCATCAATTACACTCTATCTGATGCAAAACAGAGACTCCCAGGGGAGAATCTGTAGAACATCAGATGGAAGATGCAGAACACAAATGTTATACACCCATGGGTGAAAACGTAACTATGGGGAAAATAACAGAAAACATTCTGTAACCAAGCAACTCTCCCAGGAAATTTTAGAAATGAAATTTCTCAAAAATATGCCAAAAGCATGGGAGAATTGCCAGGGGGGACTTTAGAAGGCTAAGGGAGAGGAAACACTGAATAAGCAGTGCAACAATTAGCAAGAATGACAACAAGAGGCCCATGCCTCGAAAATAGGCAACTTAACATAATTTCATCAAAAAATTTTAAGTACAGCCCTGATAATTTTTTGCCACTTCTTTTTCCTCTCCTCCTTCTATCCTCCTTAGAATCACATTTTCTCCAAAAATTACGTGTCTGGCATCCTTTAAACTGAGATTTACAAGCACAGAGATCAGTGAGATGTTGACTGATGAAGGGCCAAACAGAGAATGATAATTGGCGCCAATTTCGGGACGACTGCGTCACTGCGCATGCGCAGTAGAGGCGTAGTATGGAGGTCCTTTAGGACATGATTTCTTTTTGTTTTGGATGCAAATTTTGGGGATTGGGGGGCAAAATTTGTGTTTGGCCCTGGTTTTGTTGGAGTTAGCACCAGCTAAGTCTGGGTCATTGGTACAGTATAAAAATTTCCTCATTTTGAACTAAGTTATCATTTGGGCTCCCACAGTGAACCCAAATATGAACCCAGGGACTTGGCTTGAACAAACTTGAATCTCACCCCAATAAGGATGCTGCATGCCAAATATCAAAACATTTCGACTGCTGGATCTGAAGAAGAAGATTTTTAAATAAAAATTCCTCATATTGAACTAAGTTATAATTCGGGCTACCACAGGGAGCCCAAATACAAACACATGGACTTGGCTTCAAAAAACTTGAATCTCACCCCCCCTAAGGATGCTGCACACCAAATATCAAAACATTCCTACAGCTGGATCTGAAGAAGAAGATTTTTAAAGAAAATTCCTCATTTTGAACTAAGTTATAATTCGGGCTCCCACAGTGAGCCCAAATATGAACCCAGGGACTTGGCTTGAACAAACTTGAATCTCACCCCCCTAAGAATGCTGCATACCAAGTATCAAAAGATTCTGATTGGTAGATCTGAAGAAGATTTTTAAAGAATATTCCTCATACTGCATTAATTTAAACATTTGGGCTCCCATAGAGAGCCCAAATATGGACCCAGGGATTTGATTTCAATAAACATGTGAAACAATCTTCCAAAGATGTTATATGTGAAATTTGAAAGCTTTTGGAGCAGTGGTTTGGGAGAAAACTAGTCTTAAATGTTTTTCCCATTACCCACAGTGTTAAAAAATGCTGACTCAGCACTTTTTCAAAACTCCCCAAAAAGTACCCAATGATAAAACCGTTAGCAATTTTTTTTACCATTCCATTCTGTTCATCCTAAGGAAGCTTCACACCAAATAAGAATTCTCAGTGCAGTGTAATTTTGGAGATATGGGTGTTTTAATTTTTTTCTATTTTTAGCTCCTGCGGTTCCCATGGGGCGACGGGAAAAAACAATTTGGGCATAAATTAAGTACTTATGACCCAATAAGCCCTCATATCAAATTTGGTTCAAATCAGCCTCTCGGTTTGGAAAATAGAAATTTTGGACAGGGAGAAAATTCTTGCCCCTCCCATAACAAAGGCAAATATAGCTCCTAAAACTTCTCTTGAACAAATCTGAGTCTACCCCTCCAAAGGAAGCTGCACACCAAATATAAAGTCTCTGCTACTGCTGTTTCATGAGAAGATTTTTTAAGATTTAAGCAACCTTTTTGGGCATGGCCCTATCGAGGGGCGAGGCAACTTGATTTGAACAAAATCATATTGCGATGTCATAACAAACTACTATCTCAAATATCAATTAAATTGATTCAGCGGTTTGGGAGAAGACGCAAACACGATGTTCACAGACGACAGACGACAGACGATGGACGGTGAGTGATCACTATGGCTCTCCTGACTGAAAGTCAAGTGAGCAAAATAAAAATTGAATATGGCTGCCAGTCGGCCATCTTTAAACGGAGCAGGAAAAACATTATGTCAAGCACTTCCCCTCATCATGTTGATCATTTTTGTGAAGTTTCATGAAAATGTGGCTAAAACTGTGGAAGTAGTTCGCTCCACAAATTTACATGTGCAACGGACCGACGACGACCGACCACCCAAGTTGACTCCTATATACCCCCTAAACTTCGTTTTGTGGGGGTATAATAACAGCTCTCTGCTCCATGTTGTTTGGGAAATATGGGCGTTTGAAAATATTTCTATTTTTAGCTCACAGAGTTCCCATGGGGATGTAGGAATTATATTGTTTTGCATGAGTCAAGTACTTATCACCCAATAATACCACATACCAAATTTGATTCAAATTGGACCATCGGTTCAGAAAATAGAAATCTAAATTTTATAGTAAATTTCCTTTGTTATTATACCTACCACAATTGTTTACTACAGGCTTGCACTACAGTGGAAGTCCCTAACTCGGATAAAATACTCTCTATTTTTGTCTTTCCCAAGCAAGTTGGGAAAGAAAAGTGGTGCAAAAGCACCAATAAAAATAAGCCAAAACTGGGTCGAGTGCAACCGGCGCAGACCCAGTACGGGACGCTCTCTCCCAAGTACAACTCCACGACTTCCGTTGCCAGTGCGCATATACCGTCTCTAAAGACTCATTCTTTTTTGAATCCGTAAACGTTAGAGTTATGTGATCAGCGGGGAGGAAAGATTCTTTACCCGTAAAGAAGACGGGAGGGCCTCCATGTAAACAATTGTGGTAGGTATAATAAGAAAGGAAATTTACTATAAAATTTAGATTTCTTATCAACCTACTCACAATTGTTTACTACAGGCTGAATAGACAAAAGGCTGGAGGGAATCGCATAACCAACCCCCACATAACCCTAGTGCACTGGAACCGTGAAGCAGAAGGAAGAGGTCCCGAGGCTTATCAACCATAATGTCGCAATCATTGGTAAAGGACAATGAAAAGAGACATATGAGCCTGTGTGACACACAGACAGAAAAAAGGGCAGTAACAGCACAAGGCTGAAACTGACCTTCAAGAAGCCTAATGGCTATGGCAGACAACCGCCTGAGCAGAAGAAAGAGGACCCAAGGCAAAAAGGTCCTCCGACTGCTCCTGCAACTGGCGTAAATAAAAGGTGGAGAAAGTAGAAGCATTTCTCCAGTAGGCTGCCTGCATAACATCCGACAACTTGACGGAGTTAGAATAAGCCCAAGAGGTAGACAGTGCCCACACCTCGTGGGCAGAAATACGATTGGTAATACAATCGCCAGCTGCTAAACGACTATAAGCCATACGAATAGCAAGACAAATCCATCGAGAAATGGATTGAGGAGAGATCTTCTGTCGACCCGGAATGAGAGACAGAAAAAACCATTTTCTGCCCTTCCGTATGAAGCGTGTCCGATCAAGATAAATGCGAATAGCACGGACCGGACAGAGCAAAGGGCGAGTACCCTCAACAGAGGGAAGAGCCCTGATACAGATAGGAGGAGGAGTAGTATCTGGTAACTGATTCTTAGCCAAAAAGGAGCAATCAGTGGTAAAAGTAACACTGTTGGGAGAACTCCTAAAAAAGGCCGGGTCAACCGAGAGGGCGTGAAGCTCACTAACCCGTCTGGCCGAAGCAAATGCCATCAGAAAAGCCGTCTTGTATGTGAGAAATTGCATATCCACCTGGGATAAAGGTTCGAACGGCGCCCCCCCCCAAGCAAAGCAGCACCCACGAAAGATTCCATCGTGGAGTAAGCTGCAAAGTCCGAGGCCTTTTCAAAGAAAAGTGCCGAACAAGCTTGGAGAGGTAAGGATTAGTGCCGATACGACGCTTCCCCACATAAGAAAAAGTCTCTGAAAGCATAGACCTGTAACCCTTGATGGTAACAGGCTGGAGACCCCGAGAATCAAACAGATATACCAGAAACTCCGCAATCTGTGAAATCGAAGGATTGGCATAATCAACAGAGTGATCAGCACACCATCGACAGAAGACCTTCCATTTAGCTGCATAAGCTAAACCAGTGGAGTGCCTCCTTGAAGAAGAAATGCACTCCACTGCTCGTCTCGAAAAACCTCTACGGAGGAGACAGGACCTGACAAAAGATATGCGTGAAGGCACAATGAAGTCGGGTCGACGTGAAACCTCCTCGGGCGACCTTGACAAAGAAGGTCGCGACGTAGCGGGAGACGTGCCGGAACCGCCGCCATCAGCGAGCGGAGCTGATTGATCCACACCCGCTGAGGCGACAGGGGAGCGATCAGAATGATTCGACAACTGCAGGTTCGAATTTTGGCGAGAACCTGAGGAAGAATCGGAACCGGCGGGAAGGCGTAGCCGACTAGACCGTTCCAATCGAGTGACAGAGCGTCCACGGCAAAAGCCAGAGGATCTGGACACGGGGACACGAAAGTGTCCACCTGATGGTTCCAACGAGTCGCAAAGAGATCGATGTGGGGACGTCCCCAGAGATCGCAAAGCGACTGGAACACTGCCCTGTGAAGCATCCACTCGGTGGAAATAACCCTGCCCTGTCGGGACAGGGAGTCGGCTAGGACGTTCAGACGACCGGGAATGTGACGAACAACCACCCCGGCGTGAACCTCCTGAGCGAGCAGTAAAAGATCCCGAGTTAACTCGTACATCGGAAGCGAGTGCGTGCCGCCCTGGTTCCGAATGTAAGCAACCACTGTCGAATTGTCGGATAGTAGAAGGACCTGGCGATTCGACAAGTGAGGGATCCACTGCCTGAAACTCAGAAGAAGAGCAAGAAGCTCCTTCTGGTTGATGTGTAGAGCTGCTTGATCCTGGTCCCACATCCTGTGTAGGGAAAGACCGAGAGGATCCAACGTCGCACCCCATCCGAGATCGCTGGCATCTGCCGTCAGAACGCGATCGGACGTGGGTAAGTCCAGCGGAACACCCTGCGTAATCCACTGAACATCTGTCCAGGGAAGAAGGTGAGGATACAGAGAGTCCGGAAACGGAAGCACCTGATCCAGAGAATCTACATTCGGTCTCCAACGACTGAGCAGAAAGTGTTGGAGAGGTCTGACACGCAGCCGACCTAGAGGAATGAGATCCGTCACCGAACCGCAGAGACCGATCAGCCGGAGAAAACTCCGAGCGGTCGCGGACCTGGACTGGGACAGAGTCAGAGCAAAAGCTGAGAGAATCACAGCCTTGGCCTGGGGAACAGCCACCAAATGGAATTTGGTTTGGAAAGACATCCCCAGATGACAAAACGACTGAGAAGGGACCAGGTCCGACTTCTCCTCGTTGACTCTGAATCCTAGCGACGTGAGCAAGCTCAACAGAGTGGCGACATCCGATTCCAGTAAGGCAGCATTGGAATGCCTCTGGAGGATATCGTCCAGATATGCCGAAGTAGTCACCCTGGACGGTGTGCGATGGAACGCTATCACATGCGACATCAGTCTGGTGAACGCCCAAGGAGCCAGGTTGAGGCCGAAAGGCATGGCCTTGAACTGGTAAACTCGCCCCAGAAAAGCGAACCTGAGATACTTCCGTGACGCCCGATGCATCGGAACGTGGAAGTAAGCGTCTCGCAGGTCGATGCTGGCTGCGAAATCTCCCTGGTGAATTGATTGGCGGACCGACCTGAAAGTCTCCATGCTGAACTTGGGAGCAATGATAGACTGGTTCAGGATGCTCAGATCGATAACCGGTCGGAGTCGGCTGTCCTTCTTCGGCACCAAGAACAGGCGGGAATAGAAACCCACTGACTGAACGTTCTTGACGACCTCGATCGCCCCCTTTGCCAGGAGATTGGCAATCTCCGTGGACAAAAGTTCCCGACGTAAAACGTCTGAAGGAACTGTGGTTGGAAGAGGCACCCTTGACAGAGTGGGGTGCCGTCGGAAGGATATGCGCAGCCCGGACCGAACAACATCTAACACCCATGGATCGGATGTGATGGTGGTCCAATGGTCTGCAAACTCTGCTATCCTTCCTCCAACCTGGGACGAGTCGAGGTGAGGACCTTCATTTCGAGCCCCGACGAGGCCCGCGAGAGGAGAAACCACCTCCTCTGCTAAATGAAGAATCCTGAGACTTCCCTCGATTCTGCCGACCCCTACCTTTACCCCGTGAGTAAGAAGCAGAGGTGGCGGCAGAAGGACCAGCCTTTTGCTTCACAGAGGAAGCAGAAGGGTACTTGTTAGGCTTGGAACGGCCCTTGCCTCCCCGAGAAGGCTGATCAAGCTGACGAAACAGCAGCTGATCTTTGGAATGACGTAGGACGTCATCCCGGACCGTCGACACGGAACCATGGAAAAGTTGCGGACCTGCCAAAGAAGCAGATCGAAGAGTAGCACGCTGCTCCTCGGGAAGGGATCGTCCTGTGTCCAGCACAGCGTCCCTTCGAACTAATTCCAAATTGGCCGTGTTACAGGCATGTGTGTGAGTAAGGTGCATAAGCGCCTTGGACAGCACACGCAAAGGAGCCTGTACCTCGTCAAACTTATCTGGAGGCAGATAAGCAGCCAAAGCTGAGACGACGTGGTCTGAGAGAGAAAGCATGCCAAGCATTTCTCTAGATAAGCCCAACGTGGACTCCAGAGTCGTCATTGGAATGACGGCAGACTTGGGCTTGGAAAGCCCGAGGGAAGTGGAGTCCTGATCCAGAACCGTCAAAGTCTGGCAGACTGACGGATTGGCGGAATCGTAGGAACGATAATGCACAGGAGGCCAAAAGGTGTCAACCCTGGTGAAGAACGAAGTCTTCAAAGCCTTGGAATTCAGCTTGGCATCCAATGCTGAAAAAGCTTCAACCACCTGTACCGACTGGCACGGTCGAAGGCGCCCAGAAGCAGGTTGCTCCATAGGCTGTTGGCGCGCGACCGATGATCGCGGCCAGGCTGACACTGTCGGCTGGTTAGCAGGTTTGAGCTCAGGCAGAAACCCAAACACAAAGTCAAGGGCCGCCCCCAAGTCCGAAGACTGCTGGCCCTCGACCTCAAGCATGTCGGACTCCTCCCCAGAGTCGGAAGACACATAGCCCATCGTGGGCAAACCAGCCGACGCCTCCCATGGTGTCGGGACACCAGAGGAATCGGAAACCGGGATGTTTCCAATTCCAGGAGGCGGCGCCATAGGAGGCGCCTGGAAACCACCCATAGCCTCGCTGGAAGCAACAGGAAGGCTCTTTGAGAGAACCTGAGTGAGTAAGGAGAGGGCCTCCCTAAGCTCACTGCCTGTACCGACCGGTTCGACAGGGGAGCGAACCGGCAAAGTGGCTTCACCTCTGACCCTCTTAACCAGCGAAGGGTCACGATCCTCCAAAACACCCGACGCGGGACGACGGGCGGCAACCGAAACATCTGAAGGCAGACGTGTATAGGGGTACGATGCACCCCGAGGATCAATATTGCGAGAACTCATGAGAGTCACCGCGGACCTCTGCGGGGCAGAAGGTCCAGGCTGCACAAAAGGCGTTGGTCCCCCAAAACTGGTCGTGTGACCAGAGTGAGTGGACGGAAACGCCACGGAGTTCATAGTGTTTCCACTACGAACATCCGAATCCAAAGACACAACTGTGGTACTCGACGGCGACGAGACCACAGCGATGGGCTCAGCCGGCAGCCCCTTCCGACTTCGCCGAGTTGAAGTCAGGGAAGGCTGGGGCCGATATCCCACGTCTACAGTATCGGACAGTTCTGCAGTCCCCTGCAGCGAAAAGCCGAGGCCGGCTGAAACAGACAACGAAGCAGACGGACCAGCAGCAGTAGTAGATACGTCGAGAGTCGTTGAGGCTGGTGAAAAAATGGAGAGAGCACACCGGCTCGGCTCCGAAGGAGGAGTCACAACCCTAGTGACAGCCTCAGATGTCGACTGGAGGGGGACCGTAGTCCCGGAACCAGGCATCTCTACACCAGAACACTCAACGGCTCCCGCAGTATCCACCACAGGAAAAGACTGCACATCCCCCACGGAGGAGGAATAACTCTCACCAGACAAAGTCGGCTCGGGAGGCCCCGAACGACCACGTTCTCCTTTCCCGCGGGAGCGGGAGGCACGGCCACGAGAACGAACGACACGATTTACAGACGCCCAGAAGGTGGAAGACCATGTTCCACAGACACCACACGGCCGCTCGGCCGAACACCCATTACAGGAGGAACACGATGAATGTACATCGTCCACATGCTTAGGCAGCAGACACTGCCCACAAGGAATTGTCCTAGGCATGAGAGAGGTGAGAGGAGCAGAGAAGGTGAGATCAGAAAACAGAACACCCCCAAAGAGAGAAAGGTGACAGAAACAAAGACCCCAGACGGTCGACCGGGAACCACCCAACAGGAAGACTACTCTCAACAGAAAGAAGAAACACTGCAGGAGTGGTACCCCGCTGACACCTAACTCTAACACAATTATAAAAATTTGCAAAAAAAGCATGAACAATAATTGTGAAAAGTCCGAACCGCGTGGCCCGCGAAAATCGCGCGTGACCCGAGAGAGAGCAAATAAATATACATTATGGACATATAATAGAAAAAAGAGAATATAAAACACTGTTCCTGAGAATACAAAGGATACACTGTGGTATAATGAATCAGGAATCATCAAACATCGAGCTGGTGGAACACTGATAAGCGTGCAAAAACATCTCGACACGAAGCGGATTTCAAAAAGAATGAGTCTTTAGAGACGGTATATGCGCACTGGCAACGGAAGTCGTGGAGTTGTACTTGGGAGAGAGCGTCCCGTACTGGGTCTCCGCCGGTTGCACTCGACCCAGTTTTGGCTTATTTTTATTGGTGCTTTTGCACCACTTTTCTTTCCCAACTTGCTTGGGAAAGACAAAAATAGAGAGTATTTTATCCGAGTTAGGGACTTCCACTGTAGTGCAAGCCTGTAGTAAACAATTGTGAGTAGGTTGATAAGAAATTTTGGGTGGGTCAAAAATCTTACTCCTCCCATTACAAAGCCAAATATTGCTTCATAAACTTTGTTTGGACAAACTTGATTCTACGCCTCAAAAGTAAGCTCCATAACAAATATCAAGTCATTGTACCCACTGGTTTATGAGAAGATTTAAAAAATATTTTGGAGCATTTTCTCCACCCCCTCCCTATGGGGCTGGGCATGTTGAGTTAAACAATAATGCAATGCCCCTTTAGGACCATCACTCACACATACTTTCTCTTGAACTGGTCCAGTGGTTTTGGAGAAGACCAAAACATGGTATTGACAGACGCCGGACAGAGAGCGATGAGATTAGCTCAGCTTGACTTTGTCAAGGTGAGTTAAAAATAATTAAAAGAACCTGTTGAAAGGCAGATATTTTATTTCTGCAAATCTGCATGAAAATGGTCTTTTAAGATTTATTTATAGAAATAAAATTTCATCATTTTGGGTAAGAATTTGATGAAATCTGCAAATTTGCTAATAAATGTTCACTCCTGAAGGCATAATTATGACTACGATCATCTTTTTCTACTTCAAAACAGATGACAAAGGATACAGACATTATGTTGACCTGGCTGGTTAAACTTTAAAGTTCCTTCCCTGATAAAGATGTCTACTCAAATTTCGATGGTCGATACTGGAGGCCTCGATTTGATCAGAAGGCACTGCAAAGCTATAAGACAAAGCTACCCATGTGATCCAGTATTTCACTAGCTGAAAGCTGCTAATTATGTACCAGTAGTCAGTGCTTTCTGTTAGAAATTCTAATTGACTGTATGTGTACCTGTCAATTAGGAAATCTATTTCACTGCATTTCAGTACATGTAGTAATCTATTGTCACTGTACTGTAGCTTTTCCTGATGAAAAACTTTTACACTACACAATGTGTCTGCGGTCATTAACACTGAGTCTATTACTCACCTCACCTATGATGCTGTACATAATATGCTCTGACACTTGTGCTTTATGTGATAGCAGGTTTTGCACTAAGGGAGCAGATGATCCCCTGAACAGCTCCTCTCCCTTGTCAACTTTTCCTCACCCAAGATGTACACAACAGTAACAATGCTATGACACAATAATTACACGGCTGCTCCAAATCTCCATATACTTACACACAGTTTTGGTGTTGTAACAAAATATGCAAGTTGAGCTTTTGTGGTACAAATAATTATGCAAGCAGAGTCAAACTTTAACTCTTTACCCAGTGCACATGATATCAAAGTTCATTATTTTAGTTACCTTTTCCCCCACATTTTTCAAAATTGCTCAATTTGCAAATTACACAGGTGGATGTAGCTGATTCATTAAAGGATTCAGTATTTTGGCTAGACAATATTTTTGTGTGATCGCATTTAAAAATCACCATTTTGTTTGCCATGTTGATCTTTTCAAGTCTAAGCCCAAAAATTTAAAAGAGGTGGACAATGTAAAGTCAGGCAGTTTGTTGGCGTGGTATGTCAGCAATCTATCTCAAAAATAAGAACTCCTTTGCCCCAGATGCCAGGTAATGGTGTTTCAGGCCAATAAAATAGAAATGTTTTAAACATCAAAATTATTCAACAATGATACACAAGAATATGATTACAAAATAATAAAATCAGAGATTCAAATAAGCCTAAAACACTCACCAGGTTCAAGTTGTCTGCAAGGAATAAGGGTATTAGTGTTGAGGGATCAGAAAGGAGGCAGCAAAAAGGTACATGTGTACATAATGTCACCAAAAAAACTTTGAAAAATGATGTCCGTTCTTCAACACCCCCTTTCCACCACCCAAAGACCCCCCCCCCCCCCCCACATACACACACATACGCACACATATACTCTCCCTACTTCAAGCACACATCCTACATTACGTTTGAGACTGTGTTGAAAAATGATAAAATGGCTTCCTTCTGAAAAGACCACCCAGGTTGTTTAAAATGTCCGGTTGAAATGTGGTGCAATATTCCTGGAAGCCATCAGTTTTGTGAAATGGTGTGAAATGGCAGTCAACATGGGCATCAGTGAGAGATAGGATTAGGACAAATTAGGGCTTTCTGGCAGTCTGTCCTAACACACTTACAAACAGATGCAAACATTAATGAAAACAGAACATTCAAAATAAATTTGTTTTCTTACAAAATATCAAAAGATCCTGCCTGGTGGATATATAATCAACTTGAATCTGATCCCCTATGAGGTAGCTGTACACCATCTACCAGAAGATTCATTCTGGTGGATCTGAAGAAGATTTTAAAGAAAATTCCACTTTTTGCCCTAAGTTACAATGCAGGTTCACATAGGGAGAGACCTCCATAAGGATGCTGTATGTCAAATATTAAAAGATTCTGACTGGTTGATCTGAAGAAGCTTCTTAATGAATTTTCCTGATATTACACAAAGTTAAAATTTGGGCTCTCAAACAGAGCACCATTAGGAACTCAGGGACTTGATATGTGCAGTCTTCAATTGGAAACCCCCAGGGATATTGAAAGATTCGATTGGATAGTTCTGGAGAAATGTTTTTTTTTTTCTTTTTAAAAAATGCTGGCTCACCATTTTTCTATACCCACCACCCCCCTCCATATGGAACCCCATGACACAACTGATAAAAATTTGTGGGATCAAAATGATTCATTGGGGTCCTAAGGTTGTGTACACCAAATAACAATTCTTTGTCCCATGCAATTTCAGAAATACAGAAATTTGAATATTTTTTCTTCTATTTTTAGCTCCTGGGAAAAAAAAAAAAACAAAAAAACATTCGGGCATAAATCTAGTACATGTCCCTAACACTGTTGCATACAAATTTTTTTTTCAAATAGGGTCACTGGTTTGAAAAATGGAAATTTTGGGCAAGACCCAAAATACTGTCCTTACTAGTATAAGCCCAAAATTAATGCTGCCTGAGAAAGTTTGAACAAACTTAAATCTTGAGCATATAAGGAAGCTGCACATGCAATTTCAAATGCATTGTGACTGTTGGTTAATGAGAAGATTTTTGAAGAATTTCAGGTTATTCAGGCCCTATTCCCAGCCCATTGGGCTTAGCTACTTCTACTGAATAAATTTGGAAGATTATCCCCCAAAGATAATTCATTCCAAGTTTGGTTGGATTTGGTCCAGTGGTTTGGAGGAAGAAAAATGAAATGGAAAGTTCACAGATTACAGATGATGGGCAACAGATGCAAAGTAATGGCAACAGCTCACCCTGGGTTTCAGTCAGGTTGAGCCAATAAACAAATAATTTTACAAGTGAATCAAACATATATCAACTGCTCTGGAAAAAAAAAATATACCTGAAGCGCCGTCCCCTCTGTTGATTCATTTTTGCTCTTGGAGCTACACCATCAATAGCCATGAAAAAAACCTTCTTAGGCTTGATCAGTCTAAAGAGAAACTGTAAAAGAATAATTATATGCACTGATTAGAGATAATCATATTGTTTGGAGGCAAGTTATAATCTAATGCATAAAAAATGTTCAGAGAGTAAAATTAAGTAGAGCTGTAGGTTTTTAAATTTCTTGTTCGGTTTCGGTTTTGGTTTTTCAGGTGGAGTAAAACCTCGGTTCGGTTCGGTTTTCGGTTTATTCATGAGGCTAAGTAAAATTCAATAAAACGCATTCTAATGTCCGGAGTCATAACTGAATGGCAGTGAAAGTGAGTGAAACTCAATGAATGGCCGAAATAAGCTATAATACATGAAGAATCAGGAAGGCCAATATAATAATTACCTAAATATACAGAACTTTTATTGTGCTTGGCCATTTTTCGAGGTCTGACACCTACACGCAACTTGAGGAAAGCTGCAAACACAACTAAACTGAAATGTTGGAAATTCACAGAATGTAGCCTTCCCAGAGTAGTGAGAGTACCCAGACACTGCCATTGGCAGTGTCTGGGTACTCTCACTACTCTGGGATGGCTACATTCTGTGAATTTCTTCAGCAAGAGAGTATTTAAATAAAAACCGAAAAACCTTAGATTACAGGATGTCGACGGTTTCGGTTTTTTTAAAAAAACTAAAAACCTCGGTTCGGTTTCGGTTAACCTACAGCTCTAAAATTAAGGATAACAACTGAAAACGACAATCTATTCATTTCTCTAGTAAGATATATCTCATAACCACCAAGCAGAAGGATTTTGGCACTAATACCAATTAAACATACTGTGGTAACAATCAACATGTCTATCGTTTTCAAGTATGCAATCACCCTTCAGCCTTACAGCCTACCTCATTTTTGCATAAGTCATATGACTGACCTCCTGCCTCAATATAAATTCTTGATAGTCTCCTGAAATCAGAACTTTCCCAATGCATTGTTAACTGGTAATGACAGTGTTGACTGGCCATCAACAAAACAAGCAATAGTTTGACAGAGAGAGATTGACTGATCAGTTGTTCATAATAAATAGTGACAAGAAAAGAAAATTTTAAGGGGGTACATTTCCACATTTTTGGAAAGACTAACAATTTTGTTGGAATTTAATTTCATCGTCAGGTGGTTTGAAAACATTATTATGGTGAAGCCTCTTCCATGTGTAATATGTTCCAGTATGAAACCACTATTGATTGATGAAACCTGCATTATGATCCAGTGACATCCAGTCTTATATTTACTCATTATAACGATGACATATATCATCTCCCATTAGCTAGTTTGAAACCAGAGATACTTCTGCCTTCTTTTGGAAAGGGTCAGGGCCCCATACCAATGGCAAAATTTGAATCATAGGGGCTCCAGTTGGGAATATGTTTTGGAGGAGAAGCAACACACAATGAAATTTTACACTTGAACTGAACAGAGAACATTAAGACCGATACTTAAGCAACTACATGTATGCTACAAGTAAGTTTTATAAGTCACATGGAATCACATTTACCCCAGTCTCTGTTGTCTCGATTAAACTGTTCTTATAGTATTAAAGAAGAACTTGACATTTGTCTTTGAATTCAAACACTTTCTTGGGTTTGTTAGGTAAGCAATTAGAAATTAATGCACAATTGATATCCTGAACTGGGTGGAGATAGAGCCTCAAAAAACCAATAGGCACTTGTTTTAGTTTGAGAAAGTTGCAAAGATAAAAAGTTCCTGATATATTCTTAGCATTGTGATTTCATCAAGAGTGAATTCAAACAAAAAATGTGTTTTCTACAATTAAAATAATTTATCCTCAATGAAACAACAATTTGAATCAAAACATTGATTTGTCAGTCGATTATCAGCATGTTTTGAAACAGCTGTCTGAGAAAAGGTTAAATTCCGGGATTGGGAAATTCCCAATTCCCGGTTCCGAATGTCGACTCCGATATCCAGGAATTTCCATGATCGAAACCTGTTCTCGCAATTACGAAAATGATGGCCGGTCATGATGCTGAGTCACTGAAAGAAAGGCTATCCGAATGTCAGGACAAAAATTGGTATCATTGAGCATTATCCTTAAGCTTTGACTGGCAAAATCAGAAACAAGAGATCATTGTTAGATCCGTAGCTGGTGTCTTCCCATTTCATCAATTCCCATTTCATCAACTATCTCTAAAATTATATTTTCCCATTTCATCAATTCCCACTTCATCAACAGATTTTTTTTTCAGGTGTGTTTTATAATTACATATTATACATTTTTAAAAATACAATTAGCCAGTTGATGAAAAATCAATATTTTGAGGGTTTATTGTATAACCACTTTCCAGACATTTGTCAGACGAATGTTTGGATAGTGGCTATACAATTTATTTTTTTGACTGTGTTCGACTGCTATGTTAAGTAAAGAGTTGAACAATGGGAGATCAGAAATGAAAATAAATCTCTAACAGACTTTAAATATTTTATTCTGAGCAACTGGATTACTACACATAATAAGTGGGGAAAAGTAACATATAACATTTAAATATCTATGAGATGTAACATTTAAAGCACTATACTCTGGTAACATACTACTTTTTGTTACTCAAAAGAGACAAATTACTTGAGAATAGGCATTCTAAACTAATTTGTTTCTAAATTAATTTGTCTCTTCTAAATAACAAATTAGTTTAGAATGCCCAGTGGCTTAATTTAATTTCTGTTTAATTTAATATTTTTTTATAATTGGTAAAAAAATGCATTTACATAAGATTAAAACATTCTGTTGATGAAGTGGGAATTGATGAAATGGGAAAATATAATTTTAGAGGCAGTTGATGAGATGGGAATTGATGAAATGGCAATAAATCCTGTAGCTATGTCTTCTACAACCACAGGTAAAGAAGTTGAACCAAAAGTAAATGCAGAGTTCAAGTGATTAAAAGCTAATGGACAGATAACACCAAATCTGGATTTTTTGTTCAAGGCTCTAATGAGCGGAACACCTATATCAGTTGAAGCAGTATGATCATATTCGAGTGTTGATCAGTTCGCAACCAAATCTTTTGTGACTGGGAGATAGATCGTTGTGTCATCTTCTTTTCTTAAAAGTATTTAACTGACGACAAATCAGAATAAACATTTTTTGGGAAATCAATATTACATTTTCTAATGAAACGATCATTCGGCAAAGAATTAATGGTTAAATTCTAAACCAATGAAAGCATCTTCTGCTTTTTAAAGAATCAAACACGTGATCATAATCTTGGTATTCTCATAACAGTCTTGCATTATACCATTTAATGTGAGAATGTTGTGAGAATAACAGGATTGCTTCTTACCAATCTACAATTCAAGTGCAGAGCATAGACACCCAATTACCATTGCTGACTTGTTTTATGTTTGTTTTGTGAAGTCAATTGTACAAGTAATCGTTTTTGATTAAAATGATAGGGAATTTAATTCAAGAGTTTCCCTGTTTGAGAACACTCTGAACATTCAGAAATATTGTTTAGAGGTCTTGTAATAGAACCAAGAATTCTGGTTCTGTTGGTATTTTCATTCCCATTCCCTAGAAACCTGGGAATATATTTAACACTAGTCCTGAGTATGCCTCCAGTTCTTTCTTCAGTCAAGTATGCCCCTCTTTATTATCTGTAACAATGATGTCAATGCAAAAAGATTAGAAATCATCAGGAAAAAAGTTTTCAAAAGTTTCTAAAAATATTTCAATAAAACCATATCATGTGACCCCTCATTCAAATGAAATCAGTGAGATCATACCAATAAGGGGTCACATGGTATGGTTGTGTTGAAATGTTTGAAAAATAAATCATTTTTTAATGATCCATTATGTACATGTAAAGGGTTAACCTGTGGTGTATTTTCAATTTTCTCAATAAATCAAGTCATGGCTGCTCTAAAGCAGCCATGACTTTATTTGATGAAAATCCAATTGATTCTGGCATAAAAAATAGCTGAGAAATGGACTTCTCAAATTTGTAGGAGTATATTTGTTAACAAATGACACAATTATCCATCTACCTGGCAACAGAGTGTCAATACCTGTAAATGTACATTACCTCTATATACTGGAAAATATCTGTGAAAATTTTTTCTTCTGTTATTCTAAAATGAGGATTATCATCTTCAGGGTGAGAGCATGTGTGAATAATACCATTCATGTCCAAATATAGGTTATCAAACTCTGGTATCTACAAAATAATAAATAAATAGTCCAGAAATATTAGACTAACAAGAGGCCCTAATCTCTTACCTGAAAAAGTTGCTTAAATAAGGATTCAAGATCACATTCAGCATCTGTGGCTAATAACAGGAGAAAGAAGTTATGTAATTTTATCTAACCCTGTTTTCCATGCCAAATGAGTTAACCCTTTACCTAATGAATCACCCGCATCTGCCCACGTATTATGCAAATTGAGCAGTTGAAAAAATTAAATTTTTCAAAATACTTTAACATAACCATATCATGTGATCCCTCGTTGGAACGGGCTCATTGAGCTCGTTCCAATGCGGGGTCACATGATATGGTTTTGTTAAAATGTTTTGAAAAATTTCAGAAAATGATATTTAAAATAATAAATTTTGATATTGTCTGCGCTGGGTAAAGGGTTAACTGGTTGAGTGCTACATTCTTTTTCGTTGTCAAAATTTGTTCACATGCCCAAAGTACATTAATTTCAAAGATAATGTGAACCACATCACAAAATATGAAACCTTGAAGATTTGGTACCTGTACTTAAGAATGAAGCCCACAAATGAGCTTCCAGTCATCAGTAAGTTAAATGCTTAGAATTCTAGTATCGCAAAAGAATGGGCCATTTTTCCAGGACCTGGAATTTTAATTATCTATATTCCAGTGAATAGCCAGTGTTCAAACTCCAATTATGTCAATGTTAGACTTTTAACTGAGGGAGGAGGTGCAGGGTCTATTGGGTGATTTATTTTCAACTTTAAAATGAGTTTTGAAGATTCTTTTGTCCAAAACACTTTTCACCCAAATGATCCAAGGAAGGAGGGGGGAGGGGGTGATAGACAAGGTGGGACAACATTATGTATTTTTTTGCATCAAATCACATGAAAATCTTCAACGATCATTTTAGAACAAGAAAAAAAAAATTATCTCTTGGACACCCCATCCAAAATCAGATAAGAAAAATCAGCATGTTACCCCCCTCCCCTCTCATTGGGGGAAAGGATAAACAGGGTGATTTTTTAAAATAAAATCACTAAAGACTCTTCAAAACTCATTATCAAGCAAGAATAACAAAACAAGAGAGCCCCAGGGGGCCTGAGGGCGCTCACCTGAAATGGTAGTCTAAATATGAAACCAGGGACTTGACTTGAATAAGCTGCATATGCCCCTCCTAAGAAAAGCATATACCAACTAGATTAAGCGATTGTGCCCACATAATACACAGAATTTTCCTTCCATTTTCAGTTCCTGCACTTTTACGTCCCAAAATTGAGATAAACGAATAAAAAACAGATTTTTTTTTATTTTTGTTCGGAAATTTTCGAAGTCCAAAACAAAATATTTTCAGCCTAAAATTTTTTTTTGTCTTAAAATTGACCAAAATGCATAAAAAAAATTCCAGATTTTGGTCCAAAAATTTCTAAGTCCCACCTGGTCCCCAAATTTTCAGTTTAAAAAAAAAAATACCTGTCTTAAAATTGACCAAAACACATAAAAAAAAACAAAAAACAAAAATTTCCGGATTTTGGTCCAAAATTTTCAGTGTAAAAAAAAATAATTTTTTTTTGTCTTCAAATTGACCGATACGCAAAAAAAAAAAATTTCCAGATTTTGGTCCAAAATGTTCCAAGTCCAGAACGGGACCCAAAATTTTCAGCCTAAATATGAACCCTGGGACTTGGCTTGAACAAACTTGAATCTCCCCCCCCCCCCCCCCCCCCCCCCCCCCCCCCCCCCCCCCCCCCCCCCCCAAGGATGCTGCATACCAAATATCAAAAGATTCTTATTGGTAGATCTGAAGAAGATTTTTAAAGAAAAGTCCTCATATTGCACTAAGTTAAAATTCGGGCTCCCATATTTAGCCCAAATGTGACCCCAAGAACTCGATTTGTACAAACTTGAATCTGACCTCCCTGGAGATGTTGTATACCAAATATGAAATGATTCTGACTGGTGGATCTGAAGAAGAAGATTTTTAAAGAATAGTCCTCATATTTCACTAAGTTAAAATTCGGGCTCTCATAGGGAGCCCAAATGTGAACCCAGGAACTCGATTTGTACAAACTTGAATCTGACCTCCCTGGAGATGTTGTATACCAAATATGAAATGATTCTGACTGGTGGATCTGAAGAAGAAGATTTTGAAAGAACAATCCTCATTTTGCACTGAGTTAAAATTTGGGCCCCCATAGGGAGCCTAATTTCGAACCCAGGGACTCAATTTGAACAAACTTGAATCTGCCCTCCCCCTCCACCCCCCCCCCCCCCCCCCCCTTAGAGATGATGTAGACCAAATAGGAAAGAATTCTGCCTGGTGGATCTGAAGAAGAAGATTTTTTTGAATTTTGGAAAGAAATTCATGGGTGCTATCAGAGTTATGCCCCTTGTGGTGCCCCCTGTAGGTGCAGCAAGTTCATTTGCACAAGTTTGAATTAACATTTGATAGGGAACATGCACACCAAATTTGGTTCAATTTGATCCAGTAGTTTGTGAGGAGTAGTCGATAATGTAAAGTTCATGACGAACGGCAAGTGATAAGTTAAGCTCCCTTCGGTGAGCTAAAAATTAACCAATTGGCCTAACTCGGTGCCTTAAGCAACCTGGTGGGTCACATTTGAACAAACATTAATCTTAACCTTCCACATATACATCTGACAAAACTTGACCAAGATAGACCTTGTCACTCACGGGCAAGCAGAATTCATTTAATAAATAAACAATAAGTCAATCCTATGTTGAATTTCAAATCTCTCTGTGGCTCCCAAAATCAGATAAGCATAATGCCTTGAACACACTTTACTTTAGAAGTCAGAGTAATTTAGAAGTCAGAGTAATGCTATAAACAAATATCAAAAGGTACTGCCAAGTGAGTCTGACGAAGAAGATCTTTAACCCCTTTGATACTTTTGTACATCTTATGACAAATGAAATCAAACAGCACGTTGATATTTTGTGGTCATTTGTTTTGTTATTATTTTCCAGTTTTTTATAGTTTTAACCTCAAATTCCTATTTTCTCCCCACATAGTGCCCAGTGACAACTGTTGAGCCAAATGTTATCGCAGCTTAAAATATCGATATAATCATACTGTCAAGACTTCTTAACTGGTTGAGTGCTAGAAGCCACTATCAGGGCTTACAAAAAACGAGGATACCAGAGCAAAAGCCAACACTTTCCTTGCATATATTTCATATTCGGTCAAACACAAATAATATTTTGTTTATATAACTTTGTTTTATTACAAATTATTGGAGAGTGACTGTAATAAAACAAGTTTTGATTAGCAAATTCAGACCACCAAAAATAATCTTGCCCTCAACCAGATAATCACCAATGCCAAAAAAATCTTGTTATTTGTACTTTCCGACGTTTGTGTTTTGAAAAAAAAATGTTGAAGAAACTGACTTCCAAGTGCTTCAAAATATAAATCGAAAAATAGTTACCACAAAAAAAATTTCCAAAAATTGTGACAAGAGCTCAAGTTCCCAAAGGGAACGAAGTGCCCCAAATGTATCCCAAAGGAGCCCGAGTGTGGAAAAAATTAATTTTTTCCTCCCAAAAATTAGCTGCCACACTACGGGACTGTATAATGTATCTTACAACAGACCTACCATATAATAAATAGGAACCTACATATAAATAATGAACGTTACTGATGTAACAACGTCAGACTGAAAACCGGAAACAAGACCCCAGGCAACAGTGGCCCGAAGTCAGTAACAGATTTTTGAACTATCCAATGTAAGACAAGATCTTCATCAGAAGAAAAAACAATACATTGGATGTATGATGCATGACTAAAAATGCCAAAACACCCTAAGGGTGAGGACATATCCTTGGAGATATACAGAAAAAAATGTCTGTGTAACACGTTAAACCCCAAAGAAATTTTATAAAAAAAATTCCCCAAAACAAGCCAAAAAGCTTGGGAGTTTAACTGGGGGGAAGGTAGGGAAGGAATACTTAACCAATAGTGGAAAAATCATTATCAACAATGATGACGTCAAGCCCATGTCCCGAAATTAGGGAACATGAACTAATTTTTATAAATATTATAAAATTACAGCCCTCAACGTTTCAAACCATCGTTTTTTCCTTCATCCAGTTGTGTCCTTGGATCCACCAATTTAACCATTGATTTGTGTCTGGCATCATTATTAATTGAGATTTAAAAAGCATAAAAGTCAGTTTGTTATTGTCTGACAAGGGCCAAACAAAGAATGGTGTTGGCGCCAATTCGGTCACTTACTGACGTCTGCGCATGCGCAGAGGGTAAATGTATGGACCAGTTTAGGACTTCTAATTTTTGGTTTGCATGCAAATTTTGGGGATTGGGGGGCAGAATTTGTGTTTGACCCTAGATATTTTAGAGTTAGCACCAGCTATGTCCGTGCCATTTGTATACTGTGTAAAAATATGTTGAACAGACTCACAGACTAACAGACTTCTGCAAAAGTGATGGAAATAGCATATCTTGACTTTGTCAAGTTAAGCTAAAAATGATCCAAAGGTTAACAAATTTTATGACTATTATCGTGACATAGTTACATAAAAATGTTCATTTTTTATATACATTGTATTCCCTCGGGAGGACGATTGGGTCCATTAGCGGCCAGTTTGGGACAAAATGTAGTGGATGGTTTGGGTCAAATTGCAGAGAAAGGTTTGGCAAGAGGACAGTTTGGGTATATTCGGTGAGATACATCTATAGAAACTTGTCATTAATGACATTATTCAAGAGATAATGAAGAGAAGGACAGTTTCTAATATCAAAATTCATTACAAGAAGTAAACCTCTTTCGATCACAAAGTACTTGGATATTTATTATTATTTATCATTAGACGTGTAGTCTGATTTAGTACAAAGCAGCACCGTGCCCCCAGGTGGGCAAGCAGGATGAAGTGCCTTGCCCAAGGACACAATGCAATTGCAGTTACCCTGGTGGGGACTGAATGGAAGACCTTTCAGTTTCAAGTGTACTGCTATACGACTGAGCCACCACACTCCCTAGTACTGGGAGAGGCTGCATTATTCTGATAAGGTAAGATAGTGGGAAAAAAATTGTATCAGGTATCCTGCAGTATACTGATATTGTGAGAGTTGGACCCACAACTCGAGATTGGCGGTTGTGATTTCACTTCAGTTTCAGTTAGTTTTTTGTTTTTTTGTTTTGTTTTTTTTTTTTGGGGGGGGGGGGGGGGGGGGGGGGGGGGGGGGGGTGAAGACCCGGGTTTTGGTTTCAGTTACGTATTTTTCTATTTTATGCATTCTCAAATAATTTTGGGAATTTGGAAATTGGAAGTGAAGAACCAGTGAACTCATGTTCAAGTATGAAGTAATAGTCTCAGAATGTTTTTTTTTCCAGGTGAACTTGAATTCATTGGTTGTTCATAATTCAAAACTGTTATTGCAGGGTATCAGAAAATCAAATTTAAGCACTTTTTGGCCTCTGACCATCATTTTCAAGGACTGTTAGAAGCTTAATGAGATTTGGAGACAGGAAAATTTTAACACTGTAACCAATGCAAATCATTTAGAATATTGTAACCATTACTTCATAGGTGTCTATAAAAAGAGAATTATTCCCCTTCGATCAGTGTGTATACAAAACGTATCTCCATTTGCTTTTGTGCTATAAATAAATATATACATGCAGTATATGACAAGGGGTTTGGAGATGATTTTAGCGTAGAATGTTGCATATAACTATCTTACCACTAGCATAACTTATATTATAGCCACATCTGAGTTTACATGTTGTGTGTGCATACATTCAGGCGAACTTTAATTTAGTACTTACTGCAGATGATCGTTTTCTCAGATTTCTTGCAGACAACCTCTCATCCAGTAACTTTTTAAGCTTCGTGTAAATTTTTTTGGTTCGACTCTATGTGTCGAATTAGGTTGCTCATATTTACGTGTTCGGAAGCTATTTCTCTTCTGCAAATATTGCAGGTGCAAAATTTTTATTTCGAGTCATTTCAATTACAGTACATGGGACTTGGATCTTTCGTTGCCATTTTAACTCAAGAAAACTTGTAACCTTCATGTGGTACACATGGTTGGTTACCAAGTTCTACTTTCCTTTCTTTATTCAGTAGATATCACCCTGCCCCCTTCCCCCCTCCACCCGATCATTGATGATATGGGTTAGTTCTAGGAAATAACACCTGCCTTTTCAAATTAGCTTGACCATTCTTCCAGGATACACAGATTATGCAGTGTATTGATGATTAAGTAAAAAAAATGTAACATCGGTTGTATGATTGCTATTTCGGTGCAACTCACGTTTTTTTTTCACAACTGGAACAAAAGTTCTGGCCTCGGTTACCCGCCAGTCTCTACCCACAACCCCAAAAAAGAATGTTTCAGCCTTTGGGTCCAAGTTTGGATTTAAGGTGCTATATAAGTAATAGAATTTTGTTTATTTTGAAATTCCAACCTCTGCTTTTCCTTAACCCTTTACCTAACAAATCGCTCACATCCGTCCGCGTAATATGCAAATCCAGCAGTTGGAAAAAATGTTATTTTTCAAAACATTTCAATAAAACCATATAATGTAACCCCTCGTTGGAACAAGCTTATTCCAACGAGGGGTCACATGATATAATTTTGTTGCAATTTTTTTTTAAATTAAAAAAAAAGATATTTATTAAAAATAATAAATTTTTGATATCATCTGCGTTGGGTAAAGGGTTAAATTCAATTTAAATATACACAAATTATACATCAAAATGAAGGTTGAGATGTATAGAACACGAAACACATATGTAATCAACTCATAGAGCTGACAGCAGGCACCACTGAATCCTGGAAGTCTGCTGTTGTATTCAGTGACGAATGGGAGCAAAATGGAGGCGAGTGGAAAATCGCTCACCTCAATAAAAGTTTGCAAAAGTGAAAAATGCGAGGAGAGTGATTTTGATTGAGAGTGTTGATTGCAATGTTTAACTTCATTTTTAATACTGTTGAATTGTACTGTTCAAAGTGTATTTCTTCTAAATATACTAAGTTAATAATAATAATAAATATTTACATAGCGTAAATATCACAATGATAAAAAGTTCCATGGTACTTTACAAAGACATTTATGACATGTGGCAATGCCTATGGACTGTACATTCATATGATGCTACTCAGAATTACCCAGAGTATGATTTATCAAAAAGATAGGTTTTCAAGCACAGATTTGAAAGCACTCAGAAGTGTATATCGCACTGAAACGGGAAGCCCATTAAAAAGGCCTAGGTGCACTGTAGGTAAAGGAGCGACCACCATATGAGACTAAGTTGCAGGTAGCTTCCCCAAGCAACTTGTGTGCAGAGGATTTTAATGAGCGTTTAAGCTCATATGGAACCATCAGGTTGCTAAAATAAGCTAGAGCCAGATCACAGCTGCGGGCCTTGTATGCAAAGAGTAAAACCTTGAACTCAATCCTTGCAGAAATTGGAAGCCAGTGTAGATCTTTCAAATTGTATTCGCTTGTGGGAAGCCAATGCAACAGGGAGTTGCAATAATCTAGGCGTGATGTGATAAATGCATGTACCAGACATGCTGCTGCCCTCTTCGTCAAAGTTTTTTGAGAGCGATCAAGTTTTCAGAGGTACAAGTTGGCAGACTGACATAATTTAGTACCGTAATTTGAGCAGCCATAGATAGGTGCTTGTCTGTATGTAAAGGGTGAATAAGATGGGGCCGAGAACAGAACCCTGGGGGAAGCCCAAATTCAAGTGAAGCTATCTCTGACCTATCGCCATCACAGTAACACACTGAGTTCTGTTGCTCACATAGGATCGAAACCAATCTAATACGGATCCCTCTATTCCAAGCTGGAAAAGTCTAACATAGTTAAATTCATGTTATTGTTTGCCTGTGGTTCAGAATAAAATTGCAAGCTTGAAATCTAGTGTTTGTTTATTAAATTTATTACCAAAATTCATGAAATGAACTTTTAACTTCTAAGATGTAGATAATCTGAAGTGAACTATAATATTATGTCATGTACATTACAAAAATTTATTTCGCAGTTTCCATTGACAAGCATTCTTCGAAACGAATGTTTGAATACAACTGAACATGGATGAAAATTTTGACGGTGAAAATATATGTAACCCTCTAAAATTAGTTCTGGATTTTAAATGGCAGATTATTAAGATCGTGGAAAATGGATGCATAAATTCCAAATCGAGCACATCAAATCGTGTCACTGGTGAATTGGAGTGAAGGTGTCACATGTATAAAACAAAATAAGGAACGAGGCAACATTCCGAATGACTTTGATAAAATAAAAATACGCAAGTATTAAAACGTTCCTCAGATCTCAGAATGGCCACCGTTTTTTTTTATCTCAACATGTGTGTTCGTTTTGTGGCGAGAGTAAGCTCTGGTGAGATGTCAATGTACAACCCTCTTACTGTTAGCATGTCATGTGTGGATGTACAAGCGAACTACAATGTGTCATGTTCATAACGACGGAAAGGACATTGTTTGGAATTGTACTTTAAACGCTTCAAATTGTGAGTAATCTTAAAAATTCCCCAACATCAAAACTTAATGGAATTTTTCTGTTGACGCAACTCAAAAGGATGAAAACACACCCAAGAATAGAGGTGAGCGATTATTCGCACACCTTGGACATGCGTCACTGCATATTCATACCAGAACTGATAATAAAATAATATTTCAAGTGAACAGTGAACAGTAATAGGAAATCAATGAGAATTTTGAACATAAATTTTCAAAGCCTAAAGAAAAAAGGGAAATTATTAGAAACAATAATAGAAACAACAAAACCTGCTATCATCACTAGCACAGAGACCTGGTTAGATTCATCAATAAAATCAAGCGAAATAATTCCAGACTATCTAAGCTACGACACAGAAAGAAGAGACCGGCATTAGATCCCCATGGCGGGGTCCTTCTAGCAGCGAGGAAAGACTATTCCTGGCAGATATTCATAGGAGCAAAAACCTAGAACTCATAAGTGGATCAACAGAAACAGAAGGGAAAAGGAAGATGCATATAGTATCATACTACAGACCACCGAAACAGACATCAGAAAAAGAAAATAAGGAGTGCAAGGAGGAAATCTCGAAAATCAGGAACAAACATAAAAAAGATATAATTGTGCTAGGTGGAGACTTTAACCTACCAGACATAAAACTGGACAGACAAATCCATAGAGTCTAACCAATATCCTGTGAACTCGAACCAGACATACCTCGACATAACAGCAGGTAACGGACTCGAACAACTTGTGGATTTCCTACTCAAAAGGACAATACCCTTGATCTGATATTTACATCACATCCATCCTTCACGCAACGCTGTAGACCACTACCATCGATTAGCAACAGCGACCATGATATAGTT
>CM062291.1:0-48991 GCA_031216915.1 Pictodentalium vernedei
AATGAATTCTGTTCTTTTCCCCATGTTTACGTCTTCACCTACGGGTGGTTAGGCGTTGTGTTCTGCATCTACCATCTGATGTTCTGCAGTTTCTTCCCTGGAAGTCTCTGTTTTGCATCAGATAGTGTATTTTTGGTAACTGATTTCGGGCCTGGGTGCCGTGGAGTCTTATTTTAGTGTTTTTACACTCATTGTTTACATTTACAACAGCCCTCTGTGTGAGGGGGGGGATTTCTGGAAAATAATATCTTGATGTTATTTTAATCATAACTAGATACATTATTATTGTTCGTAAGTGTTGAATAAATTGTTTAAAATATTTTTAAAATTTTTGTCCCACACTTAGGCTTGGGATCCATTGGGGCTCAACGTTACTTGTTTCAGAAACTTGGGCTGTTCTGAAAAAATATTTTTTCAAAATATTTTGATTTCAGTTATTTTTTCTATATTAATGGATCATATTATTATTATGTATTTTGATTGCCAGGGGTTAGTGCGAGTACCAGGACTTGTTTTCTTTTCACATTGAAAGGATATTGATCAATTGTATTAAGAGGAAGTCTTCCTCTGACTTTATAATCATTCTATATGTGGTCAGTGTACTCGCATTAACTCCTGTTCTGTATCGTATGATTTCGATGACAATATGGAAGCGTATGTCACGGTATGTTATTGAGGAATTGGACACTCAGGTCCTTTCCCCGCAGGGTCACTCTACTTTATCAATTTCTATTTCAGACGATCAGGATTAGGGTGATGTATCTGTGATGTCTTCCAACAGTGTGCCTCCGTCGTCACAATTAATGAAGGGCTAGCGGAAAAGTGCTCATGTAAATACGCCAATTGCCTAAGAGGACCCTAGTAGGTTCGACGGCCTTTGACGTCCGCTAGCTCGCCCGGTGTAGCGTCCATTCACCGAATGGTTCGGCAGCCGGGTTCGTCCGTTGCGGTCTAGAAGGAATTTTGGGGGTGATGCGGAGCACTATAAATCAACCTAATGCACACCCAGTGACGGCGGATCGGAGCGAGAACGGAGGAAGCCTTTTAGTCCGGTTCATAGCTCGTTCCGGTCCATCCGGACGGCAAGCGAGAGAGGCCCCTCTCTCGTTCAACAACATCTGGCCCCAGATGTTGTGGTACGAAATGTGTCGCAAGCGGAGCATACGTCCGTCGCTCGGGACGCTCCGTTGTATAGGCAGTCCGCAGAGACTGCTAAGGCTTCCTCTTCTCGTCAGCGCACACGACCGCACCTTGGCTGCATGACCGCCGATATATTACCAGCTTCGCCGATCAAGGATTCTTCGGCGACCAGGTCATACCATCCGGTAGCCAGGGACACGAGGCCTGCAGACTCCGGACGTTCGCATAGGAAGTGTGCGGGAGTCAACGTACACGGAGCTTCCGGCGGCAATGCATCGTAAGACCGCTACTGCACAGGCCTCGGGAACGGATGTGCTTGCCTAAATAGCACAGTTTATCGCAGCATCCCAGCATCAACTGAATCTGTCGCATATTTTTTATCCGACGATGCTGGGTGGGGGACGCTCCGCGGAAGCGGGTACGGACGTCCGAAAGTTTCATCCGGTCCGACGGGATACCGAAAGGGATTTGGAGGATTTCGAGCTTTCCCTTTCGGAACAACATATGCTGTTGTGTATGTCATCTGACTTGGTCTTCTACAGCTTCTTTCGTCGGACCAGAATGCTGCGATGCCGGATAAGAAACTGATAGCGTCGGTGGACTTAGAATTTTTGGTTCGGTTCAGGGACATCGTCCCTCAGTTCCGACATAGTCCAATAATGTCACACAAACTTTCGAATTATTGAACGACGCTATATATATTATTATTTTATGCTTGCTATAACCAAGCATTTCTGGTTTCTTGTTCGCAAAGTTACGGAGATGTCTTTCAAAAGTGTGCCTCTGTCGTCATAGTTAATGAAGAGCTAGCGGCAATAAGTGCTCATGGAATATGTCTATCGCCTACGGAGTGACATTCGCTAGCTCACCCGGTGTAGCATACATTCATCGAATGGTTCGGCTGCCGGGTTCGTCCGTTGCGGTCTGGGAAGGAGATTGGGTGATGCGAGCACTTTAATTTCTTTAGTACTCACCCAGTTGACGGCAGATTGAGGACAGATCGGAGGAAGCCTGTTAGTCCGGTTCCTGGCTTGTCCAGGTCCGTCCGGGCTGTGAGCGAGAGAGGTCCCTCTCTCGTCCAACAACATAGGAGACCGCATGTTGTGGTTCAGATATTTTACATTCCGAGCATATGTCCGTCGGTCGGGACGCTCCGTTATATTGACAGTCCGAGAGAGTGTCCTTAATGCTTCCTCATCCTCACAGTAGGGCACACGACCGCACATTGGCTACGTGACCTCGAGTATCCGATCAGTTTCGTCATTCAGTGATTCCACGGCGAATAGGTCGCGCCATCCGGTAGCCAAGGGACACGAGGCCTATACACTCCGTTCGCTCGCATATTGGTAGTATGCACGGGGGGTAACGATCACGGAGCTTCCAGCGGCAATGCATCGTAAGACCGCTTCTCCTCAGGCCCTCAGTGACGGACGTGCTATCCGAGTTAGCACAGTTGTTTCGCAGCATCCCAGCAATTGACAGTTTCTCGGTCGAATCAGGAATTATCCGACGGCGCTGGGTCGGTGCGGTCCGTGGTTGCATCAGGTACGGACGACCGAACGCTTTATAGGGTCCGACAGGATGGCGAAAGGGATTCGAAAGATTTCGAGTTTTCCCTTTAGTAGTATCGGAAGCTGCCTTTCATATCTTCTGGCATTATCTTCCAGTGATTGTTATTTCGGACTTCATTGCTGCGATCTTGGATAAGAGACTTATAGCGTCATTGGACTCGGATTTTTGATCGGTTCAGGGACATTGTCCCTGACTTACCGACGCAGTCCAATATTGTCATTACAACATGTGTTTTATTTTTCGACACTATATATATATATATACAAGCCTGCTACCAAGCATGATAGTTTAGTTTCTTGTCCGCGTTGCTCATTTCTGCCATTTTATTTATACGAATAGTTTATTTTGGCAGAGTAGGGCATACCGAGAGTTTCATATGCGTCTAGACGGTGTGGTTAAAGACTGGATATATTCTTTTTCGCCGTTTATGTCTTTTCCAACTTCAATGTTGGAAACGACATGATGTATAGTAGACTTAACTTAGATGCTTTATCATACGTAATCCGCCTTCCTGAGGCGTTATCATTACGTCTTCAAGAAAAGATTTACGGGGATATTATTCTCAATGTAATTTCTTTTGAGGGCAGTAGTTTGTTCACGTGTAACTCCGCCCTTCAGTGGCTGATTGGAGTTGGTTAGACGTGACGCAAGCCCTAGCTACATCCACACGCGTGGATAGTAAGGTTAAGAACTCTCTCAGAGTCGCTTCGTTCTCGGAGGAGCTTCTCTTCGACGGCAACTTTTCGGCAATCCATGAAATTGCTCGATTTACACGTTCTCTTGTCTATCTAGTGTTACAAGAGATTCAGACTGGGGCAAACATTCGGTGGTTGACTCAGAGAGTGCCACCGCAGTTGCCAGACCCGAGTGTGGCTGTTATGATGGTTGCCAGTCAAACAGATTGGGATATAATACTGATCCCTACGGATTCGAAGTGCCAGGGTCTTTGGGGTTCCGCAGTCTCTTAGCAACCAGTTTTCTTCCGCGGGAATAATGTTTTTTAGGCTTGCTTTATGTCATTGCATGAACATTATTCAGAAACTCATGCCCAAATCCTGTCCTTTAATTCGACAGTAGTGGCGTATCTCCGGAACCAGGGAGGCACTCTTTCGTTTCCGTTATTCAATTTAATGGAAAGAATCCGTCTGTTGGTTATAGTACACCAAGTTCTGTTTTGGTCCGTCATATTCCGGGTCGTCTGATTGTTTTACCGGACTCCCGTTCTCTTACGGGTCTCTTGTTGCTGTCAGAATGGACTCTCAACAAACAAGTATTCAATCAGATTTGCTATCTATGGGAGCGCCCAATGATGATTTATTTACGACACAGCTTGCTAATCAATTGCAGATGTATGTGTTGGCTTGTCCAGATCTCTGAGCTAATGTTGTTAACGCTCTATTGATCTATAGGACGGAATGATAGGATACACGTATCCTCCGGCGCTGTTGTTTCAGCAGGTATTGCTAAGATAAACAACCACAATACATTTCTGTTGATAGCATCTCTATCTTCACAGAGATCATGGGTAATTTACTCTCTTGTCTACTGTGGGGTCTTAACGTGAAATCTTCCTCTATGTGAGGATCTTTTTTCACTGGGTAAATCGTGTCATCATTATCACAACCCGCAAGGTCGCAACCTTCATGTATTCCATTGTGTGGTCCGTATTGCATTGTATGCACTGTACTGGACGAGCTTTGGACGCGATTTCTTACTATAGGAGATCCTCTTCTTCGCTATTCTATGCGGCTAAAGTGGAGGCTCTTCCGTCGTTGGTGTAGGGATCATTATGTTCATATTGTTGATCCCTCCATACTACTCATTGCAATTTTTTAGTATACTTGTTTCACAAGATCTACTGCAGCCTGTTATTATTAAGGTTATAGGTTTATGTTACCTCATACCTATGCACTCTACGATAGTTTACAATTGAGTCTTATGTCTCTTTATCTAAGTCAGTTAGTAACTTTTTGATAAATAGACTTAGAATCTTTAGATTAAATTCCTATATGGATTTTAACTTCGGTTCTTATTTAGCTAAGTAATCATTTGAGCCTCTGGAAACAGTAGTTTTCAAATTCTGACCTTTTAGACAGTAATTCTGTTGGTTTCTCTTTTACTGTAAGAGTCAGTGAGTTTCATGCACTATCGATGGATGATTTTCACTTTCGTAGTTTCGGAATCACTACTTCGTTACTATTTAGGTTGGATTTTTGCATAAGAGTTAGGCTCCTATTATCCGGAACCTATTATTTTTAAGGTCCTTCCGTCTTCGTATGGGCATAGGCCTTTACTCTTTCCGGGTAGAGTTTATGTATTTATAAACAGATATCTGTTTATTACTATGGGCGTAAGCTTCTTCTGTCTTTGATGCCTAGTAGAAGGACGTTACGCTCCATTTTATTGTTAATGGATTCTATTAACTATCGGTACTGCTTATGGTATATCATTGACTTAGCAGTTGTGCTTAAGATTTCGGCTCATGAAGTAAGAGTTCTTCTACTTCTTGGGCTTACATTAATAGTGTCGCTATTATAGATTTTTGAAGGCTGCTCATTGCGCTCAGCCATCCACATTCATGAATTTTTATCTCAGAAATATCGAGTCCATTTCTGGAGGCCTCTATTGTTAGGTCTATTATCTACTTGCTCAGAATGTCATTCACTTAACAGTTGCTACTATAGCTAGGTAGGCTGTCTGTTTCGTCAGTGTCTCCGTTCTGCTGCCCTCTTCGCTCTGGGCTATTTGACCCAGGGCAAGAAAAAGGGGGGGGGGGGGAAGGGTGTTCCCTTGGGTCACCTGTTTTACTATGAAAACAAGGGGATACCTCCTTCGGAGTTAGTAATTCTGAGCTGTTATTGGGATGGTTGTTTAGTGATAAGTTTAGGTTTTTAAAATTCATTCAAGTCTTAGTTTTTAAAGTATAGCTTTTGAATATTGCATATGTCAACGGACATGATTGTGCAATCCTCAGACACTTTTAGGAGTATAAGAGTCTCTATTCTCTAGACTTACTTTATTTATTGGCTTACTTTAAAAATTATTAGTATAAGGATTATATTGGATATTAATGGAGTACATGGATGTATGAAGCTCAATTTTGGAAAGGTGTTGTATCTTTCTAATTTATCATAAATAAGAAAGATACATGTAATGGCCTATTAACTTCTTTTTCCCTACAGGGGATTACTCTACTTTATTTTATTGAGCGTATTCCATTTTGCTCTATGTCTTTGGCCCTCCAGCCTTTTTACTATTCAGCTATGTCTGGGTCATTGGTACAGTATAAAAATGTTAAAAAATTTATAGTAATTTCTATATTTTTTATACTTACCAATGACCCAGACGGGGATGGCCCTCCCAGGAGTTGGGAACTCTTGCCTCCCCGCTGAGTACATAGCGCTTACCAGGCACTGGTTATTAGAATGATTAATGGCGCCAATTTCGGAACGTCCTTGACACTGCGCATGCGCAGTAGAGGCGAAGTGTGGAGGGCCTTTCAGACATGTTTTCTTGGTTTTAGGTGCAAATTTTGGGGATTGGGGGGCAAAATTTGTGTTTGGCCCTATATTTTTAAGAGTTAGCACCAGCTATGTCTGGGTCATTGGTAAGTATAAAAAATATAGAAATTACTATAAATTTTTTAACTTTGCGGTGCTTCCAGGCTTTTTCTCCCTGGCTTCTTCATATGTATCTTTGCTGTATCCTGTTGCCACTGGGATTGTCCTGGCCTGATAGTCGGTCAAGTTTGACACGTTTTCTATCGATTTGACGTTAATTTTGACGTTAATTTTTATTTGAGAAACAGAAGTAGTGATAAACAGCAATTAAGACTTATTATAGGCTGTTTAATATGTAGAATTAATTGTCCTTAGCTCAAAGTTTGTGTTTGTTTTTTTTCCAGAAGATTGGAAGGGGTGGGGGGGGGGGGGGGGGGGGTGGGTGCTGTTTATGAATATAATGTCCCTTTGTTTTATGAACATAACCCTCCTGGTAGGTTAAAAAAATTCTAATGAAATTCTCCTGTAGCTTTTGAGCCTCTGTTAGACTCACTCAAGTTGACAGGATTTCTAATAATGTCACTGCTCATGATGTTTAAAATCCTGTCTTCACTAGCATTAGCTTATATGTTAATTAAGATTTGGGGCATTATTCTTTCTTCTATAGATATATATACTTTTCTGCTTGAAAGAGTAATTTTAATGGTTACTGCTCCAGGTGATGGCGGTAACCATTCATCATGGGATGGATAATGTTACTTGGTTGAAATTGTAACTATCATGTTGGCATTATTTCCAAGTATTTCTGTTAAAGCTTTATTCCATTTTCTGGTGTATATTTTGAACTGAAATGAAATGAAATTAAATTCTATATTCCTGTAGAAACATGAATTATGAAGCCAGCCAAGCTTTATTGTTGACTAAAGTAATTGGTGGGAATTGAATGACGCATTCAGATATTATATGTTATATTGTGTTCTGGTTATATGTTCATGTTATATTTTCATCATTTCCCTATGTAACACTATTCTTGGGAAATGCTGAATTGTTATTTACTATTGTCATTTTAGTATTTTATTTGTTTTCTTGCTTTAATAAGACCTTCGTTATATCTTTTAATCAAGACGCAATACGCATTATACTCCTTCCACCTATTGTTCATTTGGCACTTGTCTTACTTTGACAAGATTGGAAAAAAGTAAAATGTTATACCAATTTTATTTTTTATTATATTTAAAGTAACACAATAATAGTGCCCTCCCAGCAATATAAGCTGGCATTTTAATGCACTTGCCTCCCCGCTCTTGTGTATACATGCTTCATTGTCCTTTTGAAAATTTGGAAAATTGACTTTGCGCCTGATTAGCAGGAATTGGACAATAGGTGACTGTTTCTCTGAAGGATACTAGTCACCAGGTTTTGTATGCCTACACAAATCAGCACCTGGTAAACTCGGTTTGGCTTAAATTTTGTTTTTTGTATATTCCTAAAGGGTTATTAGAATTCTCCAAAATTGGCCCCCTTTTTCACCTGAGAGGCAATAAGAAGAATAGGCACTTGTGTTACTTTGGTAAGTACAATAAAAAATAAAATTTGGTATAGAATTTTCATTTTCATGCTATATTTTTTTGGTCCAAAAATGTTTTTTCAGAGTATTGGTAATGCTACTCAGTAATATGCATTTATATAGGTAGGTTCCTGTGAAAATTTGAAATGCATTTCGAAAGAATACCCCTGATTATTATATAAACAGAAGTATAGCAGGCTTTAATTTACAAGCAGATCAACTCCATTTGACAGTGAATTATTGTTTCGTTTTAGTAATTCCGCATTTTAGAACAAATGGCTTCACGACTGAATGGAGTCGATCCAATTTGAAACGAGTTTTGTTTTTTCAAAAAAACATTTGATAAAAGTGTGGTATCAGCCCTATCAGCCAGGTTCATTTAAAAATGTTTATTGCTGCAGTTTCGAAGCTACAAAGTCAACAATTTAAATAGTTTCAATCTATAGCTAGTATATTGGTTTATATCTCAATTTATAGTGTGGAAAGTGGTAAGGCAAAACAATGCACGCTACATAACTGTGTGTCTTTTAATAATCAGGGTTATTATTTTAGACAAAACCTTTTATTTTGATGACGAACCCATTAACTGTGATTGGATTTGAAGTTTGATTCAAAATTTGATTTGAAATGTTTTCACCGTGCAATGGCTTTAGAGCCTAAATAAATTTATGAAGGCATAAAATTTGTATCTTTAGCTATACAAAATCTTAGCTTTTGTGGATGTAACTTGTACTTCCCCCTCCCCAAAGTAGGGGGTTGTAGGCTGGTTTTAGGTACTATTATACATTATATGTTTTAGCTCACCGAAAGGGAGCTTAACTTATCACTTGTGTCATCCGTCGTCCCTCGTCCATCGTGAACTTGACATTATCGACTTCTCACAAACTGCTGGACCAAATTGAACCAAATTTGGGTGTGCATGTTCCTTATCATATGTCAATTCAAGTTTGTTCAAATAAACTTGTCGCACCAACAGGGGGCACCACAAGGGGCATAACACCCATAAATTTTTTCAAAATTCAAAAAAATCTTCTTCTTTAGATCCACCAGTCAGAATCTTTTCATATTTGTTATACAACATCTCTAGGGGGGTCAGTTTCAAGTTTGTACAAATCGAGTCCCTGGGTTAAGACTTGGGCTCTCTATTGCTGCGCCGAATTTTAACTTAGTGCAATATGGTGAATATTCTTTAAAAATCTTCTTCTTCAGATCCACCAGTTGAAATCTTTTGATATTTGGTATACGACATCTCTAGGGGGTTCAGATTCAAGTTTGTTCAAATTGGGTCCCTGAGTTAGAATTTGGCCTCTCTATTTTAGCCCAAAGTTTAACTTTGTGCAATTTCAGTAAATTTCTTTAAAAATCTTCTTCTTCAGATCCACAGGTCAGAATCCTTTCATGTTTGGTATACAACATCTGTAGGGGTGTCAGATTCAAGTTTGTTCAAATCTATTCCCTGGGTTAATAATTAGGCTCACTGTAGGAGCCCAAATTTTAACTTAGTGAAATGTGAGGAAGTTTCTTTAAAAATCTTCTTCTTCAGATTCACCTGTCAGTTTGGTATAAAACATCTCTAGGGTGGGTCAGATTCAAGTTTGCTTAAATTGGGTTACTGGGTTAGTATTTGGGCACTCTATTGGAGCCCAAAGTTTAACTTGGTGCAATTTGAGGAAATTTCTTTAACAATCTTCTTCTTCAGATCCACCAGTCAGAATCCTTTCATGTTCGGTATACAACATCTATAGGGGGGGTCAGATTCAAGTTTGTTCAAATCGAGTTGCTAGGTTAATATTTGAGCTCCCTATGGGAGCCCGAATTTTAACTTAGTGCAATATGAGGGAATTTCTTTTAAAATCTTCTTCTTCAGATCCACCAATCAGACTTCTTTCATATTTGGTATACAACATCTCTAGGAGGGTCAGATTCTATTTTAACTTTATGCAAAACGTGAAATATTCTTTAAAAATCTTCTTCTTCAGATTCACCAGTCAGAATCCTCTCATATTTGGTATACATCATCTCTAGGGTGGGCCAGATTCAAGTTTGTTCAAATTGAGTTCCTTGGTTAACATTTGGGCTACCTATGGGAGCCCGAATTTTAACTTAGTGCAATATGAGGGAATTTCTTTTAAAATCTTCTTCTTCAGATCCACCAATCAGGCTTCTTTCATATTTGGTATACAACATCTCTAGGAGGGTCAGATTCAAGTTTGTTCTAATTGGATTTATATTTTGGCTTCCTATTTGAGCCCAGATTTTAACTACAGTATGAGGAAATTTCTTTAAAAATTTTATTCTTCAGATCCACCAGTCAGAATTCTTTCATATTTGGTATACAACATCTCAATGGTGATCAGATTCAAGTTTGTTCAATTTGAGTCCCTGGTGGGGTGTGGGGGGGGGGGGGGGGGTGGCTGGGGGGCATGTTAGATTCAGGTTTGTTCAAATCCATTCCTTATTGTTTTTCCATAAAATTTGCCTCTCATGACTTCATTCCTTTGTAGTGTTGATGAACCATGTCTAACTGAATGTGACCCCAAATACTTCTTTGAACCACTTTGTCAGGTGAGCGATTAAGGCCACTTGGGGCCTCTTGTTTTTTTTTTGTATTAATCATTTATTGCTCAATTCATTTTTTGTACTATGTTTGGATGTAATATTTTCCTTTTTAGGACCACTTCGGCCTTTGATAGTTTAAGTCAATGGACCACCTAAACTGGAAGTTTGTGTTTTTCCAGATGTAATAAGTGATTGGGATACGTTTGCATCTGTATTACCATCTGAGTGTTATATATTGTTACCAAGTGATTATTTAGGTCAATTTATAATCATGTTTATTTAGGTTTCAGTGTTTATTTATTTGACTCACATATAACCTAATCTTATGTTCATATTTTTCAGATTCCTGTGTTGAAGATGCCGAGAGTTGCTACCTGTGATAGATGTCATCTCAAGAAACATGTTGACAATGACTGTACAGAGTGTATTTCTTGTAACTGGTGCAGTCCAGATTTACATTGCACTGTTTGCGATGTCTGGTCAAAAAGGATGTGGTCCAAAGTGAAGGCAAGCATTGAGTCTTAAAAGGACCACAAGGTTTTGCAAAAGACATCGCGTCTTCCCCTGGTTCTTGATCATTTTGTTGCTTCTAATCATAATTTTCTCGATTCAGGACCAGACAGCATTTCAGATTCATCAATGATGGATTCTACACAGGTCATTAGGCTAGGAAATGACACTTGATCTAAGTCTTCAGACTACAGATCAGCAGCTGACAGGGGGATTGTGATTTCTCTGACAACTCTCATGTGTCATCTGCCCCGAGTGACTTACGTCACAGATGGTGCTATGGGGTCGGAGCCAGGAGGATGTGTCAAAGCTTCCTTGATTGGTGATTGGTTCTGCCCCCCTCCCCCCCCCCCCCCCCCCCGCCCCCCCCCCCCAATCATTTTTGCATATAGTCTGTAGCACCATCTCGAGTAGACTTGATATCCCAGGATATCAGACATATGGTTCTAGTACTGATGTTACAGCATCAGGTATCAAGAATAAAGTCACTCTATCTATCTTGGGCCAAAGTCTACAGACTTCAACAGTGAGCATTGCATGGGGTAAGCATGTAACTGATGGAGGAGTTATATATACTACAACAACAATGTAGTATGATAACATCTCTCCACCCAGCTCATAAACTGAGGTTGATAGTCAAAAGACTATTAATGGAAGCCAATTGTTATGTAGGGGTGTTAGGTAAGTCTGGCTTCCATCAACCTCTGCATGTTGTAAGCTTTAAGGTACCATTGTATTATCCATCCGAAGCAATAAAGACCAGATGTGCTAATACAGCAAGCTTATGACAAATTCAAGTAAGTAGTCGGGTTACTACAATACTGGCTCTTCAGATGCATTTACCTCACAGTATCTGCAGATTCTCATAGGCCTGGCTCATTGATTTACTCCCGCTATGGGACAGGTCAGTGAGATGATGTCACGCAATATACCAGATCGAGGACCTCTGACACAGATCTTTATTCTGTTAGGGACATCCAACAATCCTTCACTTCATTCTGAGCATCATACAGTGGTCTGCAGGAGTGACTACAGTTCTATTCATTATTCTTAGGATACTCCCATGGTACGTAATCAGTCACCAACTATGTCCTGTTCTGTTTCTTTCAGGACTCCTATATTGGAGTTCACTTCTTTTAGTCCTAAATCTGTTTATAAACAGCTTGCACAAGAAGACAGGCTGAACGCTTCTCCTACACCAAAATGGAGATGCGACTCATCTCACTATTGACTCTGCTACGTAGGCCTCTGCTCATCAGTCTTCTTACCACAATACAGAAAATATTACTTCTAACAAAGACACTGATGGTGAAGAATATATGGATGAACAATATGGCAACATTCATTCTTCAGCTACAGCATGTTCATTGGATTTCATTTTTGAACATGTTCCAGAAGTCAAACCTGAAACTGTTCCATTGTCATCACATCACTTGTCCACAGTAGAGAGAAAATCAGCTTTTACACCCCTTCAATCTTCTACTCTATTGAGACCTTTAGTGAATGATGCTTTCTCGGCTTTTAATTCACAATTATCTGCTAAAACAACAAAATCTGTCTTTTTCTCACGCATGGATGCTTCACTTCCACCGAAGCAATACAGACGTTATTATTGCTCTGGGGAGTGTCTGTCATCTTCTTCTCTACCTCTTAACGACGATGCTTCCACTCTAAAATTGTCTTTACCTAAGTCCATTACCATTTTCTGTTTGTGATTCGCTAACGGGCATCTCTTGAAAACTTATACAGATTTTATCCATGGTGGATCATCTTGTGGTGGCTTTAGCTGCTCAGATTTCACAATATGAAGAACATGACAACACTGCCGCTCCTTTCAGATCACTGTCTCATTGTTTTAAATGCTATAAACGCGTCAGAAGTCAATGTTGCTAATTTAGAGTACCTCAGGAGTAATGCTACTCTTCTGTCTGTTACACCCCTACCTGATACTCAGTGTAATCAATTACGTTCAGCTTCAGTCTTAAATCATTTCATGTTTGATGGTATCATTTCAGCTGTTTCAGAGGGAGTTCTAAAATTTTTCTCAAAATCAGTTGCTCATGCGACAATTATCAATGGATAATCACACTTCTTCTGGCTGGGGAAGAGGATCTAGACGTTGCTCTTTTGTTCAGAGGCCCTCTATCTGCAGCAGGTCTCCAGCATCTTTTTAACCTTCTAACTGCTCTAGCAGAGTAAGAGGAAGAGCTAGATGTGCAGGAGGATGTTTCTCCTCTAATAGGTCCCGTTAGGCCAGGAAGTGAAGTTTGTTGTCACCTCGACTCACTTCCAGTTGGTGGTGGGGGGGGGGGGGGGTGTGGATTGCGCATTTTTTCCCAACTTTCCAACATAACATAAGATTATTGGACTCTACAATTCGTAGAGTTTGACTCACCATTTCTTTTTCAGAAGTTCCTCCTTGGACACACTTTCAGATTCCAACTACTGTCCCATCAGATCTTATGAGAGCGTCACTTTTAGATTCTGAGATACACAAGGAACCGATCCAGGTCATTCACAGTCAAGAGTCTCAGGGTTCTACGGCTGACTCTTTCTTGTGCCAAAGAGGAATGGTCAACTTGGACCTGTTATAGATCTCAGCTGTCTGAATCGCTTCATCAAGGCTCCCAAATTCAGTATGGAGACATTCAGATCGGTCAGGAGCTCCATTCACAAGAATTATTTTGCAGCAAACATAGATCTGAAGGATGTTTATTTTCACGTTCCCATTCATCCTCAGTCATTCAAATATCTCGGCTTCTCGTTCTGAGGCCACAGCTTATCAATTGAAAGCGATGCCATTTGGCCTAAATTTAGCTGCTTGGGTCTTGACCCGGCTGATGAATCAAGTAATCGCGTATCACTGGGTGCATTCATCAGTGTCCTCTTCAACATTCTCCAGAGACCCACAAACTTCTCTCTTCTGGAGAATGATGTTTCATGTCTTCTGTGGCTTCTTCAGCTGCTGCGTCTTCAACCCAGATGAGAAAAGTCAGACCTCACTCCATCTATGACGTTCACTCATTTGGGGATGGAATTTCTCACTCACAGCAATCTGGTCCATGTTCCTCTTGCAAAAGCAAAAGTTCTCAGTGTTTTTACAATTCACTTCTCCAAGTCGACTCGCTTGACGACCAGGGAATTCATTCGTCTGATCGGTCTTTGCACTTCCATGACAGATCTCATTCCTCTGGGCAGACTTCATCTCAGACCTTTCCAGTTTTATCTGCTCAAGAATTGGAGACTGAATGTACACTCGTTGGATTCGATCTTCTGCTAGACGATCACTTGGCTCACACAAGGACCTCCTCTGGACTCTCCGAGCTCGGATCAAATTCTCACAGCAGATGCCAGCGATCAGGGTTGGGGGAGCTATGCTCAATCTTCTAAACTTACAGACAAATGGTCATCAACCGGAAAGAGATATTAGTGATTCTCCTGGCCTTCAAGCACTGGTTATCCCTACTGTCAAACCAAGCAGTTGTCATTCTATCCAATAATTCAACAGTAGTTGCATATATAAGGAATCTGGGAGGCTCTCCCTCATTCCCTAGGTATCTACTGTCTAGAAGTCTACTGCTTCTAGCTCACAGGACCAGTACTCTAGTGCTAATCAGACATATTCCAGGTCATCTGAATGTGCTATATCCCATCTGAATTGATGTTGAGCAGAACATGTCTTCAGGTCTTTCTGTGCGAAAGTGGGGCACACCCCACATAGACCTGTTTACGACAAGGTGGAACAATCAACTAAACATGTTTGAGTCTCCTTGTCCAGATCCTTGTCTTTGCAGTTGAAGCTATGTCACTGGACTGGAACAGGATAGATGGCCATGCCTTTCCACTGACACCAATCATCCAGTGCGTTCTTAACAAAAATTCAGAACTTGCACTGTCAGATTTTCTCGATTGAACCTCTCACTCCACAAACAATTTGGATCAATCAAATATGTCCTCCTCTTTTAGGCGTTCCCCTACAATTAGCTCTTCACGAGGATTCGCTTCAACAGGGTCATCCCGCTCAACGCCAGACAGTTTGCACCTTCATGATTGTCTTTTATCAGGTCCTGTCTCCTGGAAAGAGGTTTTTTGAGAAGAGCAGAGGAGTGCATTTCTGCACACAGGAGGTTTTTCCACTAGCTTAGCACACAATGCTATGTGGGATGTTTTTTACTCATTGGTGTCTGAGTAATGACGTTAGTTACAAACAGACATAGCTCCTTCTGATCAGTCATAGGCCTGTTATGCACGGTTTGAGCCATTAGGACCTATCCCTGCAGGAACCCCAGGAAGTGAAGCAGTGCTTGTTTACTGAGGTAAACAAGCTCTGTTTCACTGGTAAAATAGGACCCAGTCACTAATGCTTGGGGTGTGAGTCCTCTAAAATAGGTAACATGGGGTATAAACGATTGACTGACCTTGACTTTATCTCCATGTTGTGGTCATGATTAGCCATTGTGCAGAAGTATGTGACCTTAAACGCCAATAAATAAATAAATAAATAATTAGGACCTATCGTCCCCTGAGTTCCAATGTGTTCTATGTGCCAGTAGGCACATAGAACACATTGGAACTCAGTGGATGCTATATTGATAGAACTAAATTCATTAGAAAAGGTAGGAAGAGATTTTTCCTTTCTCCTATTCTGAGCAGAAAGGATATCTCTCCAGACTTCATCTTAGTGCTGTGCTGTATTGAAATTTCAGGTTCGGTATCGGTATTTTTCAGGTAAATACCTCGGTTTCGGTACAGTATTCGGTATGTGCACAGAACACTGAAAGTAGTCTCAAACTGACCCAATTTCCTAACATTCACACTGAATAGAGTGATTCATTAATAACTTGCTAAGCTAGTCAGGACTCGGGCAAAACAAAACCATGCCCATGGCCGAAATGGCCCAGACAGGTTTAGGTCAGAATAGCTCAGATTTTGAGATGGAACAACGTCAACAGCCAAAATTTCAAGACAGAATGGCTCACATTTATGTATTCACTTCCAACGTTATGGAAACATTCAATTAACTCTTTACTGCCCATGTAAATTCCATCGTGCTACTCGTGTATCACATTCACATATAATAACTACGAGAACTGGAACTGTCGGTTTTGAAGGATGGGATTGATTAAATTTGCTGGGCAATTTGTATGATTAGTGCTGTCCATATAATATTGCCTTTGTTGTTCAGTCTAGAGGTTCATTGGCCAGAGCTCCAGGTAAAATGCACACATGTATACGTAAAAATTGTGTTAACCCTTTACCCAGTTCACACACTATAAAAGTTTTTATTATATCCCACGCAACGAAGTTGCAGGGTTATAATGTTTTTGACTGGTCCGTCCGTCAGTCCATCAGTCCGTCACTCAGTCCTACTTGTTTTCCGGACTTTTTTTTCTACACGCTTCCAGATATTGAGCTGATTTTTGGTATGTGAGTCTAACATGGTGGCCTACAGATCAAGTTTGCATTTTTTTTTCGCTCCACTGATTTTTACCAAAATTACGGCCCTTGGACTCTGAAAAATTCATCAAAATTACAGTTTTCTGGACTTTTTTTCTACACGCTTCCAGATATTGAGCTGATTTTTGGTATGTGAGTCTAACATGGTGGCCTACAGATCAGGTTTGCATTTTTTTCTGCTCCTCTGATTTTTACCGAAAGTACGGCCCTTGGACTCTGAAAAATTCATCAAAATTACAGTTTTCCGGACTTTTTTTCTACACGCTTCCAGATATTGAGCTGATTTTTGGTATGTTAGTCTAACATGGTGGCCTACAGATCAAGTTTGCATTTTGTTTCCGCTCCACTGATTTTTACCGAAATTACGGCCCTTGAACTTTGAAAAGTTCATCAAAATTACAGTTTTCCGGACTTTTTTTCTACACGCTTCCAGATATTGAGCTGTTTTTGGGTATGTTAGTCTAACATGGTGGCCTATAGATCAAGTTTGCATTTTGTTCCGCTCCACTGATTTTTACCGAAATTATGGCCCTTGAACTTTGAAAAGTTCATCAAAATTACAGTTTTGCAGACTTTTCTCCTACACGCTTCCAGATATTGAGCTGATTTTTGGTATGTTAGTCTAACATGGTGGCCTACAGAACAAGGTTTGTGTTTTGTTCCGCTCCACTGATTTTTACCGAAATTACGACCCTTGGACTCTGAAAAATGCATTAAAATTACAGTTTTCCGGACTTTTTTTCTACACGCTTCCAGATATTGAGCTGATGTTTGGTATGTTAGTCTGACATGGTGGCCTACAGATCAAGTTTGCATTTTGTTCTGCTCCACTGATTTTTACCGAAATTACGGCCCTTGAACTTTGAAAAGTTCATCAAAATTACAGTTTTCCAGACTTTTTTCCTACACGCTTCCAGATATTGAGCTGATTTTTGATATGTTAGTCTAACATGGTGGCCTACAGAACAAGTTTGGGTTTTGTTCTGCTCCACTGATTTTTACCAAAATTACGGCCCCCATAGACTTTGAAAAGTTCATCAAAATTATAGTTTTTCCGGGCTTTTTCTCTGCTTGAATTCTTTCAGTACCATTGAAACCACAGAACACTGTTTTCTGCAGTATTCCTAGAATCTATGTTTATTTTTAAAAAATGATTAGAGCTTGAAATATCGGGGCACGTGGGGTATGTGAGCGTGCTCACTAAGGTTCTATATTTTTAATTCTGTTTTAGCTCACCGAAGGGAGCTTAACTTATCATTTGCCGCCACCCATCGTGAACTTTACATTATCGACTTCTCCTCACAAACTACTTGACCAAATTGAACCAAATTTTGAGTGCATGTTCCTTATCATATGTCAATTCAAGTTTATACAAATAAACTTGCCACGCCCACCAAGGGCACCAGAAGGGACATAACTCTGATAGCACCCATACATTTTTTCAAAAATTAAAAAAATCTTCTTCAGATCCACCAGTCAGAATCTTTTCATATTTGTTATACAACATCTCTAAGGGGGTCAGATTCAAGTTTGTTCAAATTGAGTCCCTGGGTTAAAAATTTGGGCTCTTTATTGGAGCCCAAAGTTTAACTTGGTGCAATTTGAGGAAATTTCTTTAAAAATCTTCTTCAAATCTACCAGTCAGAATCCTTTCATGTTTTGGTATACAACATCTGTAGGGGGGGGGGGGGGGGGGGGGGGGGGCAGATTCAAGTTTGTTCAAATCCAGTCCCTGGGTTAACAATTGGATTCCCTGTAGGAGCCCAAATTTTAACTTATTGATGAGGAAATTTCTTTAAAATTCTTCTTCTTCAGATCCACCAGTCAGAATGCTTTCATATTTGGTATACAACATCTCCTGGGAGAGTCAGATTCAAGTTTGTTCAAATCGGGTCCCTGAGTTAGTATTTGGGCTCTCTATTGGAGCCCAAAGTTTAACTTGGTGCAATTTTAGGAAATTTCTTTAAAAATCTTCTTCAGATCCACCAGTCAGAATCCTTTCATGTTTGGTATACAACATCTATAGGGGGGTCAGATTCAAGTTTCTTCAAATCGAGTCGCTGGGTTTATATTTGGGATAGGGAGCCCAAATTTTAACTTTGTGCAATGCGTGGAATATTCTTTAAAAATCTTCTTCAGATTCACCAGTCAGAATCCTCTCATATTTGGTATACATCATCTCGGGGGGGGGGGGGGGGGGGGGGGGGGGGGGGGAGGGAGGGGCAGATTCAGGTTTGTTCAAATCAAGTTTCTCTGTTAATATTTGGGTACCCTATGGGAGCCTGAATTTTAACTTCGTGCAATATGAGAAAATTTCTTTAAAAATCTTCTTCTTCAGATCCACCAGTCAGAATCCTTTAACATTTGGTATACTTCATCGCTAGGAGGGGTCAGATTCAAGTTTGTGCAAATCGGGGGCCCTGGGTTGAAAATTTGGGGTCTGGTTTGGACTTAGAAATTTTTGACCAAAATTCGAGAAAAAAAATTTGTTTTGGATTTTTTATGCATTTTGTTCAATTTTGAGACGAAAAACCCCCCAAATTTTTAGCCTGAAAATTTTGTGTCCTGTTCGACTGCGAAATTTTGGACCAAAATTCAGAATTTAAAAAAAATGAAAAAATTTCTAGTAATTTATATATTTTTTATGCTTACCAATGGCCCAGACTAGCTGGTGCTAACTCAAAAATATCTAGGGCCAAACACAAATTTTGCCCCCAATCCCCAAAATTTGCATGCAAAACCGAAAATTAAAAGTCCTATCTGGCCCTCCATACATTTTGCCCTCCGTGCATGCGCAGACGCCAGAAAGTCACCAAATCTGGCGCCAACTTCATTCTTTGTAACAAGGTTGTAATATAATAATTCAGCGGGGAGGTATGAGTGCCCAGTACTGCCCACTCATGGGAGGGCCATTCCCGTCTGGGCCATTGGTAAGTATAAAATATATATAAATTACTATAAATTTTTTCATATTTTTATACTGTATACCATTGGCACAGACTAGCTGATTAGTAAAAAGGTGGAGGGCCAAGAACTTCCAAAATAGTAGATCAACATAGATCAAATCCTTCAATCCACGATGAAGAAAATTAGAATTTACATGTATGTCTCTTTATACCATAATAGAAGAGAAAATTAGAATGGCATATTGAGAATGAGAGAAAAATGCCCAATAAGAAAAAACCTACGCCAAACAATAATATTGCAGCTGATCGCCGAATATAGTACGGACAAAACAGCTTCCTTAATAGTTACATACCCAATAAGACAGAGAAGTGGAGAAATGCCCCCCCCCCCCTTTTTTTTGAACATATCTTCAAAAGAAAGAGGGGAGAGCTCTGGAATCAATAAGCAGAACCCGGAAACGATATAAATAAATATCGATCAGGGCACTCAAAAAATTAATTCATGAATAATAAATGGTGCTTATCGCCACTTCACAAGCCAAGGCTATAGTGATGATTTTAGTGAATAACATTATCTGCTACCAAATATGCACTGCAGACGCCGTATACAGGTACGACGAAATCAGTGAAATAAAATACAACATATACATACAAAAGCGAGATAAAATGAATAATCTCTGCAGAGAAAACACGCTTCAAGATCATTCACAGGAGGCCTCTGTAATATTAAATCCGGTAAGAACACTCTCCAACGTGTACTATTTGGAATCTACAACTATAAACACGTGAGAATACGCGATTTGAGAACCGACAAAATAGAGACCAGGATCTAGAAATGGAGGTAGCTATGATTAACCGCCTCAACACAGACCGTCCCCGAAATATATAATAATTTCAAGGTCCACCAAAGAGATAGCGTCATCACACACTGTGCGAGTGCATAAAAATCCAGCCTGTAATCATCTAAAAACCACCAAATGGCTATGCCGTAGCCTATGAACTCAAATAGCGGCCATTATGATGATAAAAAAAGTGTATGTATATTAGAAATCAGAAAATAAACACCGGAAACGAATGCAACAGAACTACATATATGCCTATGAGGGCGCCATCCAACACGACCCAAACGCAAAGTATGTATGTATTAAAATATATATATGCGACAGTGTGAATGTGTGTGTGGGGGGGGGGGGGGGGAACCTCCTCACCCACATTACTTAATCATTGCTGGTCCAGACAGCAGTAATATAATGACCACAAAGCTCTTTCACGTCTGACATACTCCATAATGCCACTGAGAGTGGAGAATGACGTGAAGAACAAAACTTCCCTTGAAGAAGAAAACTCTCTCGTGGGGAAGCTTCTGGCGAATGTTCAATAACAGACCTCATAACCTCAATGAAATCAATAGAAACAAATGAATTGAAGGATACACGTATCCTATCATTCATTCCCATGAAAACGGCTGAGCGTCAAATGTATGCACTCAAATGCCTAATACTAGCGACACAAATAATGGAAACTATTATTCCCGAGCGCCGTAAACTTAACTATCCTGAAGTGATCCCATATAAGATCATGTAATAGCCATTCAGTTAGAATAAGCGCAAGATGTAGCCAGCGCTTTACTTCATGCGCTGAAATCTTAAACACTGACTGCTGATTGGAAGATAAAATAACCAAAGCTGTACGAATAGCTAACTGACTTATTTAACAATATAATGAACATAAACGTCCCTTCTATTGGAAAATAATGACAAAAGAAGCATTCCTTTCTTCTGATAAACTCTGATCTGCGTCTATAAATACATGAACGGAAATAATTCAATGATGTAACGTATAACAATGAGACATCATTACTGAATATGTGGTTTCCAAGAACCGAGGGTCCTAAGATCCCTGCATAGAGAGACCCTCGGACTCAGGATTGTAACGCAATATATGAACTCACCTCCGAAATAATTGAGAAAACCGTTAATATATGCCCAAACTTGACCTTATATTAAAAGATTCTCTAAAACCTAACGGGTCTAGAGCAAAAAACGTCTGTGTGTAAGCGACATGTGTGTAAGCGACCCATCGAAATAACATTCAAAGCCGCTCCATACAACCCCATCAGGCGCATAAAAACTGTCACTGTTAATGTGTCAGATAACAGATAAAAGCGAGCCAAACAGCTGGCTAATTCGCTCTGTGAAACAACAGATGAACCAGCCATATGAAAATGAATTGTGGGATACGTGTATCCTATCATTAATCCCATGAGACATCTAGATCACAATACAACTGATCTAACGAACTATACTCGCTACAATTGCCGAACGCCCGCTTTTCGACTGAAAGATTATCATAGATAACCTAATTATCCAGTTCCAGTCAAAATCGGTCAGACCGAGCTCTATAAGAGCCTCGAGCCACTGGCTCAGGGGTGTCTGATCAGTAGCTGAAACAGACGAAAAACCCCTATCCAAGTGGCTGTATAGACAATCCTAAAGAAATATATAGGAGAGACACCTATACCTTTACTATGAACCCTTATAGGCGAACTGAGTCTAGGACAACCTCTCCTACTCTTTCTGTTGGTGTGGTCGATTAGACCCCAACTTGAAGAGTCGAGTATTGATGCTTTCTTGTAGCTTAATCCTATAATAATGAAAGCTTACCATCAAGGACTTAGGTACCTATACCTTCGATATGAGTCCTAATATACGAGCTGAGTCTAGGACAACCTCTCCTACTCTTTCTGCTGGTGTTGGTCAATTAGACCCCAACATAAAGAGTAGATCAAAGACTAGAGTTTGGAAAACTAAAGCGACCTGTAGCAAGTTTTCCACCTAGTCAAATGTTAAAGGTGAAGACACAAGGCTTTGTCACATCAGAATAACTCCCACTTAACATCTTAAGACACAGATATATGTAATAGGTCTGGAAAGAATTTTAAAAAAGTACAAACGACCACAAAATTCCTTTCCATATAGACATTGCATCAGAGGATTTAAAATTGAAGTACATCAGACCATGAGACTAAATTCGCTCTGAAAAAGAAACAATCTTATCAATTGTGTCCGAGCAAACAGCTAAATGATGAAGGTTAGGCTACAACTAAGATCTTAGCCTGCTCAATCAATGCAGAGAAACTCTCAACACATCTTCCCAAGTTGTTTTTAAAAGTATGTGAACAAACACAAACAATTAAAAATACAGAGGAAGAAGATAAGAAACCGAATTACTTTTTCCCGCAGGAAGTTAAATATGGTGTCGTCTACACAATCGAAGACCTCTGACACTCTTGTAGACTTAACCGGAAAGAGATCTTATTACCCTGCTCTTTATCCGGATGAAGTCCGCGTCAAACTACGCTAGTGGTTTCTCATAATTGCTCGCAGCATTGTGATTCACTGGAACAAGTTCAAGGAAACAATAATGTATAGTATCTATATCCTCCAAGAGTTGTTCCAGAAGGGACAGATATCCTTTCCATCATTCGTCTAAATCAGTTAGAATCACAGTCACCAGCATCTGAACAGGCAGGTGACTGGACCGATTAAGCACCATTCAACAGCTCAAGTTTTGAGATTGACTTTGAGTGCTTCTGCCTTAGCAGGAATACTGCGATTAGCTGCGCAATTGCGACAGCAAGTCCGTTACGGAGGCCTGAGGAGTAGCAGTCATGAGTAGCCTGTCCGCCGGCTGCTCCCAGGACAGCGTGTCCAAGATGGCTATTACTGCGGACGACACGATGAATGAAGCCTCATCTTCTCGGCTACTAGATGGTGCGACTTTCTTCACAAAAGATGGACCTTTTGACGATGCACTGGAAATCCTGCGTCACTTAGCCAAGGTGCGGTCGGGAGTGCTTGGTAGACGTTAAAGAAGCAAAACTGTAGCCGTCCACGGATAAGAATTGAACTAAGCGTACCGGACAATAGCTATGTACGTAAGCTCTGACTGACGCAAGGTCCTACCAACAACACCCGGCTCCAGATGTTGTTAAAAGAGAGAGAGGGGTCTCCCTCTTGCTCGCAGTCCGGGAAGACCTAACCGAACGTACCTCAGAACTTGCCGGCTTCTTCCTTCCCTCAACACCGGGTGAGCATGATTTGATTAAACAGTGCTCGCTACACCCTTATTCTCTCTCGACCGCTACGGACATGCCCGGCATCACACCACGAGTCTACGTGATAGATCTGCCGGTTGAGCTAGCTGGAGACAAGGGACGTAAACCTCTTTTGAAGCCTAGCCCTTGTCTAATATCATTGATCACTTTTCCACTAGTTCTGAATACAATGTGTATGCGACACTTCTGGAGTCTCGGTCCTCGTATTCAATCTTAACCGTTTCACCGGCGTCGGGGAACTGAAACCACTCATTGCGGTTTATAGCCCTGTGTAATATAAAGATCACTTTGTCCGTTATTGTAGAGGAAACCATAAGGCTAGCCGACCCCGGCTGCCTATTAGATGGGAGGGGACGTCCCGGACAGGAGGCATGGATGTATACTCCGACTGACGCAAGTTCCTACCAACAACATCTGTCCCCAGATGATGCTGTAAGAGAGAGAGAGGCCTCTCTCTTGCTCGCGCTCCTGGGTGACCTGGATGAGCATACCTCAGAACTTGCCGGTTTCCTCCTTCCGTCGTCTCTGGGTGAGCATGGTTGCATATCATGGTGTTCGCTCCACCTTATATCATCTCCTAACCCGGAGCGTATACACCTGACGTCACAGTTCTCAGAGGCCTGAGTAACCACTTCACCGGTCAAGCTAGCTGGCGTCGTGTGTGCTTTTCGAACATAGAGGAAGCTATAAGACTAGCCTACGCTGGCAGTCTATGGAAGAAGCGTCCCGGACAGGAAAGCATGGATGGTAGCTCCAACTGACACAAGTTCCTACCAACAACCTCTGACCCCAGGTGTTGTTATAAGAGAGAGGGGCCTCTCTCTTGCTCGCGATCATGGAAGACCTGGACGAGCATACCTCAGAACATGTCAACTTCCTCCTTCCCGTGCTACCTCCTTTCCATCGTCGCAGGGTGAGCATGTTCATATTTTTATAGTGCTCGCTACACCCTTATTCCTCTTCTCGACTGCTATGGACATACCCGGCATCACACCACCCATATTTTATGTCGTGATAGATCTGCCGGTTGAGCTAGCTGAAGACAAGGGACGTAAACCTCTTTTGAAGCCTAGCCCTTGTCTAATATCAACGAGCTCTTTTCAGCTAGCTCTTATAGTATAATGCGACGATGGAAGCACACTCTCTGACGGCGTCACGAAACCAGACCATGTTCTTGTTCCTCTGTGAATAGAAACTAAAAAACAATAGTGACATTTTGACGAGAGGACCAGCAGTGTCCCCTTGCCGTGATAGGACCGAAAGTGTCCACTCGCCTAACACAAACCATGACACCCGTCATCCAGATTATCAAATCTGACACATGGAGTTGAATAAGTGGTAGTACATCAACTAAACTCATTACAACGACCATGTAAATAGAGGAAAGGCTTCCTCTATTTGTCCTAGTATTAGATAAATATTATTAACTAAATTCTAATATATGTCATTGTACCACCATCAAATCCACATATAATATAAGATAACATTAAAATATAATCGATGAAATAAATATATCCAAAAGAAAAAACTCTTTCAAAAATAAAATAGAAAATTTTGAAAAAATTTTGAAAACACAAGAGCCCAAGTTCCCAAAGGGAACGATGAGCCCAAAAAAGCTGAAGTGTGGACAACGTTATAGAAATCTGCTGTATAATTAACTACCACACTATCAGAATATTTAATGTTACTTACAACTGTCGTTCCTAAACAAAAATAGGAAACTACCTAGAGCATTGTGAATGTAAACAAAAAAATGGAATCAAGACCCCAGGCAACACGGCCCGAAGTCAGTAACAGAAACAAAACTATCCAATGTAAAGCAAGTTCTTCCTCAGAAGAAAAAACAATACATTGGATGTATTATGCATGACCAAAACGCCCAAACACCCTAAGGGTGAGGACATAACCCTGGGGATGTACAGAAAAATCTTCTGTATAATACGTTAAACTCCCAAGAAATTTTATAAAAAAAATGTCATTAAAAAAAGCCAAAAAGCTTGGGAGCTTAACAGGGGGATCAAGGGAAGGTAGAGAAGGAATACTAAATAAACAGTGGATAGATCATAATCAATCAGTGATAACGTCAGGCTCATATCCCGATATTAGGGAACATGAACTAATTTTTATAAATATTATAAAATTACAGTCCTGAACGTTTCAAACCACCGTTTCTTCCTTTCTTCATCCAGTTCTGTCCTTGGATCCACCAATATAACCATTGATTTGTGTCTGGCATCATTATTAATTGAGATTTAAAAAGCACAAATGTCAGTTTGTTATTATCTGACAAGGGCCAAACAAAGAAATGAAGTTGGCACCAGATTTGGTGACTTCCTGACATCTGCGCATGCGCAGAGGGTAAAATGTATGGAGGGCCAGATAGGACTTCTAATTTTCGGTTTTGCATGCAAATTTTGGGGATTGGGGGGGGGGAGCATTTGTGTTTGGCCCTAGATATTTTTGAGTTAGCACCAGCTGGGCCATTGGTATACAGTATAAAAATAAGATTTTATGCGTTTTGTTCAATTTTGAGACGAAAAAAAAACAATTTTAGCCTGAAAATTTTGGGTCCGGTGTCCCACGGTACCTTTCCCCCTATATCAGCACTAGTGTATCTTCCCCACCCTGGGTATCTTCAGGGTGAAGATACCCATGGTGGGGGGGGGGGGGGGAAGATACACTAGTGCTGATATAGGGGGGAAGGTACCGTGGGACACCGGACCCAAAATTTTCAGGCTAAAATTTTTTTCTTGTAACACTTTGAAGACAATGTTTTTACTAATACTTTGCTTGGTTCTTTCAAAGTATTGACATTTAAGTGTGTTGTGTAGGGGTGGGGGAAGATACACAGTGTGGGGGGAAGATAATCTAGTGCATCTTCCCCCCTGGGGGGGGAGATACCCAGGGGGGGAAGATACCCTGTTACACCGGTTCAGACTAGGAAATTTTGGACCAAAATTTGGAGAAAAAAATTTGTTGTTTATGCATTTTGTTCAATTATGAGATGAAAAAAAAAATTTGGGGTCAGGTTTGGACCAAAATTGGGACAAAAAATATATAGCCTGAAAATTTTGTGTCCTGTTCTGACTTGTTTTTAAAATCTTCTTTAGACCATGTAGTCAGAATGCTTTCATATTTGGTATACAACATCTCCAGGAGGGTTAGATTCAAGTTTGTTCAATCCTAGTCCATAGGTTGATATTTGGGCTACCTATGGGAGCCTGAATTTTAACTAAGTGTAATATGAGGGAATTTCTTTTAAAATCTTCTTCTTCAGATCCACCAATCAGAATCCTTTCATATTTGATATACAACATCTCTGGGTGGGTCAGATTCAAGTTTGTTCAAATCGGGACCCTGGGTTAATATTTTGGCTCCCTATTTGAGCCCAAAGTTTAACTTAGTGCAATGTGAGGTGATTTCTTTAAAAACCTTCTTCATATCCACCAGTCAGAATTCTTTCCTGTTTGGTATATGACATCTCAGTGGGATCAAATTCAAGTTTGTTCAATTTGAGTCCTTGGCTTAATATTTGGGCTGTATGGGCAGGGGTGGGGCATGTTAGGTTCAAGTTTGTTCAAATCCATTCCTTAGTGTTTTTCCATAAAATTTGCCTCTCATGACTTCATTCCTTTGTAGTGTTGATGAACCATGTCCAACTTTGGCCGGTGAGCGATTAAGGCCCCTTGGGGCCTCTTGTTTCAATTTTTGTTCAAAAATTTTCAACAATAGCATATCATTTGAGCTCGTTCCTATGAGGTGTTGCATGATAAGCTTTTGTTGAATTTTTTTTTTAACTGCTCAATTTGTAAATTACTCGGGCAGATGCAGCCAATTTGTCAGGAAAAGGGTTAAATGTATTGAGTCTTAGTAAACATCATTTACAATAATTTGTGTCTGTACAGATATGCTGTATCTTTTGAAAAACTTAATTGATACTCAATGACTTGCATCAAAATGTTATTGTTACTTATTATATGATAGCCTGTGGATTATCGCAGATTATCTAAAAGATATTTTTTGATATCCATTGACTTGATGGATAATGAGGAATATCCCTCAGTAGCTTCCGAAAAAATCACGCTTCAGCACATTACTTCGCCTTCGATACTGCTATAATGATTCAGTGCCGGCTTTAGCAGCAGTACCAGAAGTTCAGGCTATTTCAAGCCATTCTGGTGATTCTATGACTGAAAAATTAGATATATAATAATAATAAAATAATAAAGTAAAATAATTAGGTGTATAGAGAGTGACCCCAAGAGTGTTATTGAGCCTTGAACTGCGTAACTTTTCTGAAAAAACCTTGTTGATTGTTTCGCCCAGGAAGTTATATTTGGATGAGTTGGTGCACTCATTTCCAAATTCCTTGGTGTAAATTGACATTTAAAATGTTCTAAAAATTAACATTAATGAAATATAAGAGAATATTCTCATTTGTAGTGTTATAAAGGCCTTTTTGCTTCTTTTTAAGAATTGTTATATTTTTATACTGTACCAATGACCCAGACATAGCTGGTGCTAACTCTTAAAATATAGGGCCAAACACATATTTTGCCCTCCAATCCCCAAAATTTGCATCTAAAACCAAAGAAAACATGTCCTGAATGGCCCTCCACACTTCACCTCTACTGCGCATGCGCAGTGTCAAGGACGTTCCGAAATTGGCGCCATTAATCATTCTTAGTTTGGCCCTTCATCAGTTAACATCTGACTGATCTTTGTGCTTGTAAATCTCAGTTTAAATGATGCCAGACACATAAATATTAGTGAAATGGTGATTCTAAGGAGGATATAGAAGGAGGAGAGGAAAAATGTGTGACAGAAAATTATCAGGGCTGTAACTTAAAATTTTTTAATGAAATTATGTTAAGTTACCTATTTTCGAGGCAGCAGCCATTTTGTTGTCATTCTTGTTATCAAGTTACACTGATTTTTCAGTGTTTTCCTCTCTCCCTTTCCTTTAAGTCCCCTCTTGCTATTCTCCCATGCTTTTGGCATAATTTCTGTAATTATTATTACTAAAATTTCTTGGGAGTTTTAGCAAAATAACAGAATGAATTCTGTTCTTTTCCCCATGTTTACGTCTTCACCTATGGGTGGTTAGGCGTTGTGTTCTGCATCTACCATCTGATGTTCTGCAGTTTCTTCCCTGGAAGTCTCTGTTTTGCATCAGATAGTGTATTATTGGTAACTGATTTCGGGCCTGGGTGCCTGGAGTCGTTTTTTAGTGTTTTTACACTTATTGTTTACATTACAACAGCCCTCTGTGTGAGGGGGGATTTCTTGAATATAATATCTTGATGTTAATTTAATCATAACTAGATACATTATTATTGTTCGTAAGTGTTGCATAAATTGTTTAAAATATTTAAAAAATTTTTGTCCACACTTAGGCTTGGGATCCATTGGGGCTCAACGTTACTTTTCAGAAACTTGGGCTGTTCTGAAAAAATATTTTTTCAAAATATTTTGATTTCAATTATTTTTTCTATGTTAATGGATCATATTATTATGTATTTTGATTGTCAGGGGTTGGTGCGAGTACCAGGACTTTGTTTTCTTTTCACATTGAAAGGATTTTGATCAATTGTAATAAGAGGAAGTCTTCCTCTGACTTTTATAATCATTCTATATGTAGACAGTGTACTCGCACTAACTCCTGTTCTGTATGTGATGATTTCGATGACAACTTGGGAAGCGTATGTCACGGTATGTTAGTGGGGAATTGGACATTCCGGTCCTTTCCCCGCAGGGTCACTCTACTTTATCAATTTCTATTTCAGACGATCAAGATTAGGGTGATGTATCCGTGATGTCTTCCAACAGTGTGCCTCCGATGTCACAATTAATGAAGGGCTAGCGGAAAAGTGCTCATATAAATACGCCAATTGCCTAAGAGGACCCTAGTAGGTTCGACGGCCTTTGACGTCCGCTAGCTCGAGCGGTGTAGCGTCCATTCATCGAATGGTTCGGCAGCCGGGTTCGTCCGTTGCGGTCTAGAAGGAGTTTTGGGGTGATGCGAGCACTATAAATCAACCAAATGCACACCCAGTGACGGCGGATTAGAGGGAGAACGGAGGAAGCCTTTTAGTCCGGTTCCTAGCTCATTCAGGTCCATCCGGACGGCGAGCGAGAGAGGCCCCTCTCTCGTACAACAACATCTGGCCCCAGATGTTGTGGTACAAAAAGTTTCGCTTTCAGAGCATACGTCTGCCGCTCGGGACGCTCCGACATATAGTCAGTCCGGAGAGACTGTCAATAAGGCTTCCTCATTCTCATGGTAGCGCACACGACCGCTCTTGGCTACGTGACCTCGGATATCCAGTCAGCTTCGCCAGTCAGAGAATAATCGGCGACCAGGTCACACCATCCGGTAGCCAGGGTCACGAGGCCTGCAGACTCCGGACGTTCGCATAAGAAAGTATGCGGGAGTCAACGTACACGGAGCTTCCGGCGGCAATGCATCGTAAGACCGCTACTGCACAGGCCTCGGGGACGGACGTGCTATCCTAAATAGCACAGCTTATCGCAGCATCCCAGCAACAACTGAATCTGTCGCATAATGTATTATCCGACGATGCTGGGTCGGGACGCTCCGCGGAAGCGGGTACGGACGTCCGAAAATTTCATCCGGTCCGACGGGATACCGAAAGGGATTCGGAGGATTTTGAGCTTTCCCTTTCGGAACAACATATGCTGTTGTGTATGTCATCTGACTTGATCTTCTACAGGTTCTTTCGTAGGACCAGAATGCTGCGATGCCGGATAAGAAACTGATAGCGTCGGTGGACTTAGAAATTTTTGGTTCGGTTCAGGGACATCGTCCCTCAGTTCCGACATAGTCCAATAATGTCACACAAACTTTCGAATTATTGAACGACGCTATATATTTATTATTATTACCAAGCATTTCTGGTTTCTTGTTCGCAAAAGTTACGGAGATTTCTTTCAAAAGTGTGCCTCTGTCATCATAGTTAATGAAGAGCTAGCGACAATAAGTGCTCATGGAATATGTCTATCGCCTAAGAGGTCCCTTGTAGGATCGACGGAGTGACATTCGCTAGCTCACCCGGTGTAGCGTACATTCATCGAATGGTTCGGCTGCCGGGTTCGTCCGTTGCGGTCTAGGAAGGAGATTTGGGTGATGCGAGCACTATAATAACTTTAGTACTCACCCAGTGACGGCGGATTGTGGACAGATCGAAGGAAGCCTGTTAGTCCGGTTCCTGGCTCGTCCAGGTCCGTCTGGGCTGTGAGCGAGAGAGGTCCCTCTCTCATCCAACAACATAGGGGACCGCATGTTGTGGTTCAGATATTTTACATTCAGAGCATATGTCCGCCGCTCGGGACGCTCTGTTATATTGACAGTCCGAGAGACTGTCGATAATGCTTCCTCATCCTCACAGCAGTGCACATGACCGCACATTGGCTACGTGACCTCGAGTATCCGACCAGTTTCGTCATTCAGTGATTCCACGGCGAACAGGTCACGCCATCCGGTAGCCAAGGGACACGAGGCCTATACACTCCGTTCGCTCGCATAATAGTAGTATGCACGGGGTAACGATCACGGAGCTTCCGGCGGCAATGCATCGTAAGACCGCTTCTCCACAGGCCTCAGTGATGGACGTGCTTTCCAAGTTAGCACAGTTTTTCGCAGCATCCCAGCAATCGACAGTTTCTCGGTCGGATCAGGAATTATCCGACGGCGCTGGGTCGGTGCGCTCCGCGGTTGCATTAGGTTTGGACAACCGAACGCATTATAGGGTCCGACAGGATGGCGAAAGGGATTCGGACGATTTCGAGTTTTCCCTTTCGGAACATCGGAAGCTGCCATACATTTCTTCCGGCATTATCTTCCAGTGGTTGTTCCTTCGGACTACGTTGCTGCGATGTTGGATAAGAGACTTATAGCGTCATTGGACACGGAATTTTGGATCGGTTCAGGGACATTGTCCCTGACTTACCGACACAGTCCAATAATGTCATTAGAACATGTGTATTATTTATCGACGCTATATATATATATAAGCTTGCTACCAAGCATGATAGTTTAGTTTCTTGTCCGCAATGCTCATTTCTGCCTTTTATCATTTATAGGAATAATTTATTTTGGCAGAACCGGGCATACCGAGAGTTCATATGCGTCTAGACGGTGTGGTTATAGACTGTAAATTATCTTTTTCGCCGTCTATGTCTTTTCCAACCACAATGTTGGAAACGACAATGATGTCTAATAGACTTAACTTAGACGCTTTATCATACGTAATCCACCTTACTGAGAGGTTATCATTACGTCTTCAAGAGAAAGAATTCCGGGATATGATCCTCAATGTGATTTCTTTTGAGGGCAGTAGTTTGTTCACGTATAACTCCGCCCTTCAGTGGCTACCTGGAGTTGGTTAGACGTGACGCAGCCCTAGCTACATCCACGCGCGTGGATAGTTAGGTGAAGAACTCTCTCAGAGTCGCTTCGGTCTCAGAGAAGCTTCTCTTCGACGGCAACTTTTCAGCAATCCATGAATTGCTCGATTTACACATTCTCTTGTCTATCTAGTGTAGCAAGAGATTCAGACTGGGGCAAACATTCGGTGGTTGACTCAGAGAATGCCACTGCAGTTGCCGGATCTGAGTTTTATTATTATGACAGTTGCCAGTCAAACAGGTTGGGATGCAATATTGATCCCAACGGATTCGAAGTGCCAGGGTCTTTGGGTTCCGCAGTCTCTAGGCAAGCACTTATCTTCCACGGAATAATGTTTTTTAGGCTTGCTTTATGTCATTGGATGAACATTATTCAGAAACGCATGTCCAAATCCTGTCCGATAATACGACAGTAGTGGCGTATCTCCGGAACCAGGGAGGCACTCATTCGTTTCCGTTATTCAATTTAATGGAAAGAATCCTTCTGTTTGTTATAGTACACCAAGTTCTGCTTCGGTCCGTCATATTCCGGGTCGTCTGATTGTATTACCGGACTCCCTTTCACTTATGGGTCGCTTGTTGCCGTCAGAATGGACTCTCAACAAACAAGTATTCAATCAGATTTGCTATCAATGGGAGCGCCCAATGATAATTTATTTACGACACAACTTGCTAATCAATTGCAGACGTATGTGTTTACATGTCCGGATCTCTGAGCTTATGTTGTTAACGCTCTATTGATCTAATAGGACGGAATGATAGGATATGCGTATCCTCCTGCGCTGTTGTTTCAGCAAGTATTGCTAAGATAAACAACCACAATACATTTCTGTTGATAGCATCTCTGTCTTCACAGAGACCGTGGGTAAATTTACTCTGAGGTCTACTGTGGGACTTAACGCGAAAACTTCCTCCATGAGAGGATCTTTTTTCGCTGGGAAAAATCGTGTCATCTTCATCACAACCCGCAAGGTCTCAACCTTCACGTATTCCATTGTGTGGTCCTTATTGAATTGTAAGCATTGTACTGGACGAGCTTTGGACGCGATTTCTTACAGTAGGAGAACCTCTTCTTCGCTATTCTATGCGGCTAAAGTGGAGGCTCTTCCGTCGTTGGTGTAGGGATCACTATGTAGATATTGTTGATCCCTCCATACTAGTCATTGCAACTTTCTAGTATACTTGTTTGACAAGATCTACTGCAGCCTGTTACTATTAGGGTTATAGGTTTATGTTATCTCATACCTATGCACTCTATGATAGTTTACAATTGAGTCTTATGTCTCTTTATCTAAGTCAGTTAGTAACTTTTCGATAAATAGACTTAGAATCATTAGATTAAATTTCGATACAGAATTTAACTTTGGTTCTTATTTAGATAAGTAATCATTTGAGCCTCTGGAAACAGTAGTTTTCAAATTCTGACCTTTTAGACAGTAATTCAGCTGGCTTCTCTTTTACTGAGGAGTCAGTGAGCTTCATGCACTATCAGAGGATGATTCTCACTTTCGTAGTTTCGGAATCACTACTTCCTTTACTATTTAGGTTGGATTTTTGCATTAGAGTCAGGCTCCTAATAAATATCCGGAACCTATTGTTATTAAGGTCCTTCCATCTTCGTACAGGCATAGGCCTTTACTCTGTCCGGTTAGAGTTTACGTATTTTTAAACAGATATCTGTTTATTACTACGGGCGTAAGCTTCTTCTGTCTTTGATGCCTAATAGAAGGACGTTACGCTCCATTCTATTGCTAATGGATTCAATTAACTATCGATACTGCTTATGGTATATCATTGACTCAGCAGTTGTGTTTGAGATTTCAGCTCATGAAGTAAGAGTTCTTCTACATCTTGGGCTTACATTAATAGTGTCGCTATTATAGATTTTTGAAGGCTGCTCATTGCGCTCAGCCATCCACATTCATGAATTTTTATCTCAGAAATATCGAGTCCATTTCTGGAGGCCTCTATTGTTAGGTCTATTATCTACTGCTCAGAATGTCATTCACTTAACAGTTGCTACTATAGCTAGGTAGGCTGTCTGTTTCGGCAGTGACTCCGTTCTGCTGCCCTCTTCGCTCTGGGCTATTTAACCCAGGGCATGAAAAAGGGGGGGGGGGGGGAGGGTGTTCCCTTGGGTCACCTGTTTTACTATGAAAATAAGGGGATACCTCCTCTGGAGTTAGTAATTCTGAGCTGTTATTGGGATGGTTTTTTAGTGAGAAGTTTATGTTCTAAAAATTCATTCAGGACTTAGTTTTTAAAGTATAGCTTTTGAATATAGCATGTGTCAACGGTCGTTATTATACAATCCTCAGACACTTTTAAGAAGTATAAAGAGTCTCTATTCTCTAGACTTACTTTATTTATTGGCTTACTTTAAAAATTATTAGTATAAGGATTATACTAGATATTAATAGAGTACATGGATGTAGGATGCTCAATTTTGGAAGGTGTTGTATCTTTCTGATTTATCATAAATATGAAAGATACATGTAAGGCCTAATACTTCTTTTTCCCTAGAGGGGATGACTCTATTTTATATATTGAGCGTATTCCAACTTGCTCTATGTCCTTGGCCCTCCAGCCTTTTTTCTATTCAGCTATGTCTGGGTCATTGGTACAGTATAAAAATGTTGAAAAATTTATAGTAATTTATATATTTTTTTATACTTACCAATGACCCAGACGGGGATGGCCCTCCCAGGAGTTGGGAACTCATACCTCCCCGCTGAGTACATAGCGCTTACCAGGCACTGGTTATAAGAATGATTAATGGTGCCAATTTCGGCACGTCCTTGACACTGCGCATGCACAGTAGAGGTGAAGTGTGGAGGGCCATTCAGGACATGTTTTCTTTGGTTTTAGATGCAAATTTTGGGGATTGGGGGGCAAAATTTATGTTTGGCCCTATATTTTAAGAGTTAGCACCAGCTATGTCTGGGTCATTGGTAAGTATAAAAAATATATAAATTACTATAAATTTTTTAACTTTCTCGAAGAGAGAAACTTGATGAATGCATTCTCCACCTTTTCTATCAGAAGGCAGTAACGTCCTGTTCATGAACCACTTCCACTGAAGGGAGAAGTCACTAAGTATTGCAGGTATGTAATATCACAGTGCATTGGACAAGTTAGGGTTAGTAATGTGAGTGTTAGTGTTAGCTAACCCAAACCCAGTTTTTACTGAACTAATTATAATGAATTCCCTTTAACTCTTAACTCGCTGTGTATTTTCAAGATATTTTTCATCAAATCTAGTCATGGCTGTCGTAAAGCAGCAATGATTAGATTCTATAAAAAAAATTGTCAAAATTTAACTCAAGAAATCATTGGTGAAAAAATCTGTTCAACTAACAAAGGGAAAACTTGATTAAATGTGTCTAAATTATACTTATTATGTCCCCGACCTCGGACAGAGGATTCAGGGGTATCTGGTGAAGCCATCCATCCATCTGTCTGCCCATCTGTCCATACAAATGTTTTGCATTGTAATTTGGATTTGATTCTCCTTTGGTATGCTGATATATCCGCATGGGGGAACGGATATGCACAAGGAATTGGTTCCATCCAATACTTTTTCCCAGAGTTATGGCCCATTTTCACTCTTTCGACTTAGAAAATGTTTTTCAACCTCTGTATTGCATTCACTGCATGTTGGATTTCATTTATTCTTGGTATACTGATAGATCTGCTTTGCAAAAGAATATCCACAATCTAGTGAAGACCTCCATCCATCCGTCCTTCCGTCCATCCATCTGTACAAAGATTTTTGGTTGTAATTTCAAAGCCATCAGTTGGATTTGGATCTCCTATGGTATGCTGATAGACCTGCATGGGGGAAAGGATATGCACATGGAACGGGTTCCGTCCAATAACTTTTTCCAGAGTTCTGGCCCTTTTCACTCCTTCGACTTAGAAAATTTTTCTCAACCTCTGTATTGCATTCACAGTCACTGCATGTTGGATTTCATTTATTCTTGGTATGCAGATGGCCCTGTACAAACATTTGGATTGTAATTTCAAAGCCATCAGTCGGATTTGGATCGTCTGCCTGTACAAACATTTTGGATTGTAATTTCAAAGCCATCAGTCTGTTTTGGATCGCCTTTGGTATGTTGATAGACCCGCATGGGAGAACGGATATGAACAAGAAATGTGTTCCGTCCAATAAATTTTCCCAGAGTTATGGTCATATTTTTATACTGTACCAATGACCCAGACTTAGCTGGTGCTAACTCCACAAAAACCAGGGCCAAACACAAATTTTGCCCCCCAATCCCCAAAATTTGCATCCAAAACAAAAAGAAATAATGTCCTAAAGGACCTCCATAGTACGACTCTACTGCGCATGCGCAGTGACGCAGTCGTCCCGAAATTGGCGCCAAATATCATTCTCTGTTTGGCCCTTCATCAGTCAACATCTCACTGATCTTTGTGCTTGTAAATCTCAGTTTAAAGGATGCCAGACACGTAATTCTTGGAGAAAATGTGATTCTAAGGAGGATAGAAGGAGGAGAGGAAAAAAGAAGTGGCAAAAAATAATCAGGGCTGTACTTAAAATTTTTTGTTAAAATTATGTTAAGTTGCCTATTTTCGAGGCAAACGCCTCTTGTTGTCATTCTTGCTAATTGTTGCACTGCTTATTCAGTGTTTCCTCTCCCCTAACCTTCTAAAGTCCCCCCTTGCAATTCTCCCATGCTTTTGGCATATTTTTGAGAAGTTTCATTTCTAAAATTTCCCTGGGAGAGTTGCTTGGTTACAGAATGTTTTCTGTTATTTTCCCCATAGTTACGTTTTCACCCATGGGTGTATAACGTTTGTGTTCTGCATCTTCCATCTGATGTTCTGCAGATTCTCCCCTGGGAGTCTCTGTTTTGCATCAGATAGAGTGTAATTGAGGACTGATTCCGGGCCAGTTTTGTCAGTGCCTGGAGTCATGTTTTCTTCTGTGTTTACACTGTTTGTTTTCATTGGCAACAGCCTTTTTTGAGGGGGGCTGTTTGCCTTTGAGGTGGTTTATCTCATTATAAGATACATTTATATTATCCGAAAGTGTCTCATTAATTATTTTATATAATTTTAAAATTTTTGACCACACTTTGCCATCGGATCCATCGGGGCTCAACGTTACTTTTCAGCAACTTGGGCTTCTCTGAAAAAATATTTTTTCAAAATTATTTTGTTTTGCAATTGTTTTTTCATTTATTAATGGATCATGTTATTATGTATCTTTGTGTCAGGGGTTTTTGCGAGTAACTAGGACTTATTGTTGTTCCTTCACAATGAAAGGAACTTGTTCAAATTGTAATAGGAAGAAATCTTCCTCTGACTTTCATGATTATTGCATAAATTGTAGTCAGTGTTCTCGCATTAATCCCTGTCCTGTATGTGAACATTGGGATGAGAAACATTGGAAACGTGTGTCACGATATGTTGTTTCGGGAGAAAGAGCGATGCCGGCTCTTTCTCCACAAGGTCACTCTACTCTCTCAGTTTCTATTTCAGAGGAACCAGAACAGGGTGATGTTTCCATGTTATCTTCTTCAAGTGTGCGTCCGTCGTCACAATTAAATACAGAGCTAGCGGCAAAAGTGCTCATGGAAATTAGACAAATGTCGTCCGCTAGCTCGCCCGGTGTAGCGTCCATTCACCGAATGGTTCGGCAGCCGGGTTCGTCCGATGCGGTCCAAGAGGAAATTTTGGGTGATGCGAGCACTATAAAAATAATAGATGCACACCCAGTGACGGCGGATAGTGAACGAGAACGGAGGAAGCCTTTTAGTCCGGTTCCTAGCTCGTCCAGGTCCAGCCGGGCCGCGAGCGAGAGAGGCCCCTCTCTCGTACAACAACATCTGGGACCAGATGTTGTGGTACAAAATGTGTCTTTAGCGGAGCATACGTCCGTCGCTCGGGACGCTCCGTTGTATAAGCAGTCCGCAGAGACTGTTAAGGCTTCCTCTTCTCGTCGGCGCACACGACCGCACCTTGGCTGCGTGACCTCCGATATCTTGCCAGCTTCGCCGAGGAAGGATTATTCGGCGACCAGGTCACACCATCCGGCAGCCAGGGACTCGAGACCGATGGACTCCGGACGTTCGCATAGGAAAAGTATGCGGGAGCCATCCGATGCGGAGCTGCCCTCGGCAAAGCAGCGAAAGACCGCTCCTCCGCAGGTCTCGACGTCGGACATTCTAGTGCAGATAGCACAGCTTATCGCAGCATCCCAGCAGCCGACAGAGACGGTGTCGGATCGAGAATTATCCGACGGCGCTGGGTCGGTACGCTCCGCCGAAGCATCGGGGGCGGACGACCGGGAACATCGGGAGGTCCGACCGGATGGTGAAAGGGATACGGATGAATTGGAGCTATCCCTTTCGGAACAACACAAAGCTGCCGTAGACTTCATCCGGCACTTTCTTCCTCAAGTTGTTCCGTCGGGCCAGACTGCTGCGCTTCCGGACAGGAGAATTATAGCGTCATTGGACTCTGATTTTTTCGAGCGGTTCAGGGACATCGCTCCCGAGTTTCCGTCGCAGTCCAATAATGTTGCAAGAACATTTGAATTATTGAACGACGCTATTTTTAAACTTGCTTCCAGGACAGGGAAAGCAGGCTTCTTGTCCGCAAATACCCTCAACCTGCCTTTCATTAATGCAAGGAATAAATTCGACACGGCAGGTCAGGGTATACCGAGAGTTCCTCTGCGTATGGACGACGAGGCGGAAGACTTAGAGCTATCATTACCGTCGTCAGCTTCTATTCCAACCGCAGTGTTGGAAACAGCTATTGCGTCTAACAGAGCCAATTTAGATGCCTTATCTTACGCAGATCACCTTACGAAGGCGTTATCACTGCGTCTTCAAGGGGAAGAGTTTCAGGATATACAATCCTCCTTAAGACTTCTTTCAAGGGCAGTAGCTTATTCCACGTGTAACTCCGCCCTTTCAGTGGCTAATCTGGAGTTGGTTAGACGTGACGCAGCCCTGTCTACATCCACACTAGTGGATTCTAAGGTGAAGAACTCTCTTAGAGTCGCTTCGGTCTCAGGAGATCTTCTCTTTGACGGCAAGCTTTCCGCTATTTATGATAATATTAAAAAGAAAGCTAGTGATTCTCTGTTGTTTAGATCCGCTCCTAAAAGGTCGGATTCAGCAGACACGAATAAGGCAGGCACTTCTGGGTCTTATCCGCCCAAGAGAGGTTCCTATAGAGGTTCCGGTGCGTCCTCTAGCTCTTATTCGAGAGACCGTCAGGATAGCGACTCTCGTTCGGGACGTCCTTCAGGCCGGGACAATCGGTCGGACGCCCCGAGGTCGACGAGGCGAGGTGCGGGTCGTGGAAGACGTGGTTTCTCCTACCGCAGGCCTCGCAGATCCAGGAGGTGATGGCTCAAACCTCTATCGCGTTCCGGTTGGCGGAAGGTTGTCGAGTTTTTCTCAAGAGTGGGCGTCGATTACGGACGACCCTTGGGTGAGAGGAGTGACTTCGGAAGGTCTAAAGATATCCTTCAAACGAAAGCCTCCATTAACTCGAAGTCCAAAGTGGACTCATCTTCCGTCAAACCCTCAGAAAAGAGACGCTCTACTATCAGAGGTGCAGTCTCTTTTAATGAAGAACGCGGTAGAGGTCGTAGAAAACCAGGAATCGCTGGGATTCTACAGCCATCTGTTTCTGGTTCCGAAACCAGACGGCTCGTTCCGTCCAGTCATAGATTTGAGCTGGATAAACAAGCTGATCATCGCTCCGAAGTTTTATATGGAGACGATTCGATCGGTCAGAGCGAGTATTCGGGTGAACGATTATGCAACGAGCATAGATCTCAAAGATGCGTACTTTCACGTCATGGTACATCCGACATTCCGAAAGTATCTACGCTTCGCAGTCCTAGGAGTGGTGTATCAGTTCCGGGCCATGTGCTTAGGATTGAATCTAGCACCCTGGGCTTTCACTCGAGTAATGAACTCGGTAATGATTTACTTCCGAGCTCATTCGTCTGCGGTAACGTCGGCCTACCTGGACGACATTCTTCAGAGGTACGGCAACGAGTTAACGCTTCAGAACGATGTTCAGAATCTTCTTCTATTGCTCCGACGTCTCGGTTTCATAGTAAACGAGGAGAAGTCGGATCTGGTGCCGTCCAAGTCATTCACTCATCTGGGAATGAGCTTCGAGACGCACAACAATCTCGTTCGTCTGCCGTTAACCAGAGCGAAATTAGTCAGTTGTTACGCTCGCTATTGTCTAAATACAGACAAAGTCACAGCGAGAGAATTTATGAGACTGATAGGTCTGTGCGGAGCCGCTGCGGATCTCATTCCGATGGGACGGCTACGCACACGGCCTCTTCAAATTTTCTTGACTCAGAATTGGAGTGTGAAAATTCATTCGCTCGATGTAGACGTTCTCTTGTCAGATCAAGTGAAACAAGAGATTCAGACTTGGGCAAACATTCAGTGGTTAACTCAAGGAGTTCCGCTGCAGTTGCCGGATCCGAGTTTTACCATTATGACGGATGCCAGTCAAACAGGTTGGGGTGCATCATTAATCCCAACGGATTCGAGATGCCAGGGTCTTTGGGATCCGCAATTCCTGTGCAAGCACATAAACATCAAGGAAATGATGTCAATTTGGCTTGCGTTACGTCACTGGATGGACATTATTCACGATGCTCATGTCCAAATCCTATCCGACAATACGACAGTAGTGGCGTATATACGGAATCAGGGAGGCACTCATTCAGTTCCGTTGTTCAATCTAACGGAAAGAATCCTTCTGTTTGCGTTGGAACATCACGTTCTTCTTTCGGTCCGTCACATACCGGGTCGTCTGAATGTGCTAGCAGACTCCCTTTCTCGAAAGGGTCGCTTGTTGCCGTCGGAGTGGACTCTCAACAAACAAGTATTCAATCAGATTTGCTACCAATGGGAACGGCCAATGATAGACTTATTTGCGACACATCTCAACAATCAGTTGCAGACGTATGTGTCCCCGTGTCCGGATCCAAGAGCATTTGCTGTAGACGCTCTATCGATCCCTTGGGACGGAATGATAGGATATGCGTATCCTCCAGCGCCGTTAATTCAACAAGTATTGCTAAAGATAAAACAATCTCAATGCAAGATTCTGTTGGTAGCATCTCTGTCGCCACAGAGACCGTGGATAAATCTACTCAGGTGTCTGTTGTGGGACCTACCGCGGAAGCTCCCTCCACGAGAGGATCTTCTTTGGCAGGGGAAATCGCGCCAACTGCATCACAACCCGCAAGGTCTCAACCTTCACGTTTTTCCGTTGTGCGGTCCTTCTTGCATGGCAAGCACTTTACAGGACGAGCAGTGGACGCGATTTCTAACTGTAGGAGGACCTCCTCTTCGCTAAACTATGCGGCTAAGTGGAAGGTTTTCCGTCGTTGGTGTAGGGATCATTCTGTTGATATATTTGATCCCTCTATACCAGACATTGCTAACTTTCTAGTATACTTGTTTGACGAAATCAAACTGCAACCGGTTACTATAAAGGGTTATAGATCTATGTTATCTGATACCTATGCACATCATGATAGTTTACAAATTGGATCTAATGTCTCTTTATCGAAATTGGTTAGAAACTTTTCGATAAATAGACCCAGAACTCTTAGATTAATTCCTAAGTGGAATTTAGCTTGGGTTCTCCTTAAATTGAAGGAAAAGCCATTTGAACCTCTTGGGACAGTAGATTTCAAATTCTTATCTTATAAGACAGCTTTTCTCTTAGCTTTCTCTTCTGCCAGAAGAGTCAGTGAGCTTCATGCACTATCGGTGGATGATTCTCATTATCGTAGTGTTGGGAACACTATCACCTTCACTACTAACGTCGGTTTTTTAGCTAAGAATCAGGCTCCTAATAAATATCCGGAACCTATTGTTATTAAGGCTCTTCCGTCTTCAGACGGGCGTAGGCCTTTACTCTGTCCTGTTAGAGCACTACGTATCTATAAACAGAGATCTCAGTTCATCAGAAAGGGACGGAAACGTTTCTTTCTGTCTTTGATGCCTAATAGAAAGGACATTTCAGTCCATTCTATTGCTAGATGGATTCAGTTAACTATCCGTACTGCGTATGAAGATTTATCTTCTTCTCAGCAGTCTGTGCTTAAGATTTCTGCTCATGAAGTAAGAGCTCTTTCTACTTCCTGGGCTTATGCTAATAGTGTTGCTATTACAGATTTAATGAAGGCTGCTTATTGGTCTCAGCCATCCACATTTACTAATTTTTATCTCAGAAATATTGAGTCCATTTCTGGAGACCTGCATTGTTTAGGTCCGTTATCTGTTGCTCAGAATGTCGTCCACTAAACGGTTGCAACTATAGTTATGCAGGCTTTCTGTTCCGGCAGTGACTCCGTCCGGCTGCCCTCTTCGCTCTGGGCTATTTGACCCAGGGCAAGGGGAAGGGGGGGGGCGGGTGTTCCCTTAGGTCACCTGCTTTATAGTGAAAAGCAAGGGAATGCCTCCTCCAAGACAGTATTTCTGAGTCGCTTCCGGGATGGTTTTAAAGTGTAATATTAATGTTTAATTTCATTCATGTCTTACTTTTAAAGTGTAGCTCGGTGTGAAGCATTTGTATATGTCAAGTGTCAAACGGGCTTTAATATACAATACTCGGACACTTTTAAATGATTATAAAGAGTCTCAATTCTCTGGACTACTTTATTTATTGGCTTGTTTTAATAATAATTAGTATAAAGGTTATACTGGATATTAATAGAGAACATGAATGTTATTGTGCTCAATTATTAAGGGTAGTGTATCTTTCTAATTTAAATATTAAATAAGAAAGATACATGTAAAGCCTAATACTCCTTTTCTCCTTAAGGGGTTATCTCTTTATTTTATAATTGAGCTTATTGGATTTTCCTCTATGTCCTAGGCCCTCCAGCCTGTTTACTATTCAGCTAAGTCTGGGTCATTGGTACAGTATAAAAATGTTAAAAAATTTATAGTAATTTATATATTTTTTTATACTTACCAATGACCCAGACGGGGATGGCCCTCCCTGAGTTGGGAACTCTTGCCTCCCCGCTGAGTACATAGCGCTGACCAGGCACTGCCAGTAAGAATGATATTTGGCGCCAATTTCGGGACGACTGCGTCACTGCGCATGCGCAGTAGAGTCGTACTATGGAGGTCCTTTAGGACATTATTTCTTTTTGTTTTGGATGCAAATTTTGGGGATTGGGGGGCAAAATTTGTGTTTGGCCCTGGTTTTTGTGGAGTTAGCACCAGCTAAGTCTGGGTCATTGGTAAGTATAAAAAATATATAAATTACTATAAATTTTTTAACTTTTCATTCTTTCGACTTAGAAAAAGAAAATTTTTCTAGAATATTTTTCTGCCCACAATACCTTTAAGACTACTTCGAAAATGCCTACAGGTCAGGAGCAGTGGCCCCCGCTTTGCATAGCACTAGTTTCAGTAGGAAGAGAAATCCTGTCCTAGGCAGGAATATCCACCAGCAGCATGCAAGGAGTAATTGCTAAGGTGAGGTAATATGTTAATAAAATCCCATTAGGTTTGGTGGTTTCAGGTCAGCATGAAAGGGGTAAGGTTATCTAACCCAAACCCAACCTTACTGAACTAATGATAATGAATTCTCCCTAGAGATGCTCCCCCTGACATCACATGTTTGACAGGTTGCACCAAAAGAATGCTGAAGAACACGATCAAACAATTCTTGTGTTTTGTGATAAAACGGTAAAATAAATGCTCCAGTACATTGGAAAATCTGGGTTAACATGTTGTTTTTGGTCAATATTTAAAGAAAAAACATCTAACAGTGTAAAGAAACCATGAAAAGTTAGAAAAAGTTGGCAATTTATTTTTAATTTGTTGGGTCTGCTATTTTTCATATTTAGCAAAATAGTAAAATGAAAATAGCCTCTGATATTCAGCATTCTCACGTTTCATTTTTGATAAGTGAGATTCTAGGATGTTCTCGTGAGGAAGAGAAGACAGGGAATATTTGTCTCCTCTTGTCATCACTGTACTGGACATGCTAGATTCAATACTTGTTTCCTTAACCCACTTCCTAGATATTATGATAGACCTGATGCCGAGAATGCTGTGCGATATGTTAATGGTACACGTTTAGATGACCGAATAATCCGAACAGACTGGGATGCAGGATTTGAAGAAGGCAGACAGTATGGAAGAGGAAAAACTGGAGGACAGGTCTGTTCAAACCTTTTATAACACAGGCTTTCAAGTGGCCCTTATTTACCTAATTTTCCTCCTTTTTATTAAGCACCTCCTTAATTTCCTTTTAAAAGCTTTAAAATAACATTTTTTTTAGGAAATTGCTACATTTTGAAATATGATTGGAAAATCATTGGGTAGGCTCGTCTGTAAAACTAAAAGCCTTACTGCTTACAGTATATATACTTAACAATGAAATATTTTGTTTCAAATCTAGTCTTAGTGTTATCCAATTCTGCAATTCAGTTACTGCATATGACTGTTGATGGCCATTTAGCTGATCTTCTTGGTTGGTAACAACACTTTTTTTTATTTGTTCTCCTTAAAGGTGAGTACATTACCTATTTTGATGCTTATAATTTAAAAGTTTATCCCTATTTTTTTGTCCAAATAACCCTATAAATTCCTAAAATAAACTCTTATTTTTTTGTGAAATATTACCCAAAAATGTCCCTTATTTTTCACAAAAAGTTACTTGAAAGCCTAATAACATGATTTAACCCAGGCTCTCAAGCCACTTGTCTAACTTTGTCAGGAATTTGATGGTGTTTTAGCATGGGACTAGTCTGATCCTTAAATAGTTTATTGCCTGTATTTAGATTAAATTGTCTGGAATATTTCAGTTGGTCAGAAAAGCGAACCTGTGGTTCACTTTTCCGACCAACAGAAATATTTCAGAGGATTGAATCTAAAAAATTCCATAAACATTCATTTTCTTAGAATCAATGCAGGAAATGCTTCTCAATCGGCACTTGATTTGACTGAATCTTCAATTCTCTTTATCATTATGAGGGGGAGCACTTTGGCTCAGTGCTTACAGCATTAAACATCAAACCAAGAGGTCAATGGTTCGATCCCTACCAAGAGTAACTGCATTGTGTCCTTGGGCAAGGCACTTCACCCTGATTGCCCATGTGGGGTGTGTACTAAGGTGTACTGCACATTGATGGTGCACCTGTCTTCAACCAATGCTAACCCTGCTTGAGTGGAGTTTGTACATTGGGGAGTCTGACAGTTGCTTGGTGGTTCTTTCTGGGAACTCCGGCTTCCTCCACCCGTAAAACTGTCCGACCCAAGATTGAAAGTGTCGTTAAACTCCTATAATTAAATAAATCACTAAGAGTGAATACTCACCACAGCTGTAGTTTATGCTGCATAATTCTACTAATTCTGTTAATATCTTGATGTTTTCACTGTGAATTAATTACTTATGGATTGGAAAATCTATAACTGGATTATGAAAGAATACCTGTGTATCTTTATGAGTAAAAGGATGTCACATTAAATGAACGATAGTCTGCGTGAACAGTGGGTAAACAAATATCCCATAACAGCGTCAAATCCGAAAGCATACTAGACTACTGTCTGAGAGCTAGAAATTACCCCTCTCCATGCACACTGATGTCAAAATACTGAAATTGGAACCATTAAATTTTTTCCACAATATAAAAAGGCATAAAAAAGTTAAAAATCTGTTTCTCAGGCCCTGAAGCATGGTCATTTTGGCTGTCGCATGCTCTCTTTTTATAACCAATGCAAACTTGAAAAAATAAAAATTAAATGATTTATGTCTGCTATTTTGCCCAAGTTAATAAATTGATAAATTTGTCCCTTGAGTGCAACAAGGCTTTGCAATGGTTTAGCATTGTAATGCCTTCTTGCACTCAAGAGACATAAAGCATTGCAATGCCTTCTTGCACTCAAATACACCACCACCCATGCTATTCTGTAGATTTTCAGGCCTAAAACATAAAACAAACCAAGAACCTGAATTTTGGTGGCAAAGAAATAATTACAAAAATAAAATAAAAACCTGCCCATGCAGTTTCACAAAAACTTGCGTGAGAAACAGATCAACCGGTACATTGTCAGGCCTAACTGGGAAATTGAACCAATTCATTCATGTTTGACAGAGCTCAATGAGCTCTGTCAAACACAACTGAATTGGTTAAGTTGATAGTTGCACTATGGGAAACTTTTAGCTTGAAATTTTGTCATCATTGTGCAGAGGTTTAACCATTTACTGTACACTAGTTTCTGACAACAGCAGGGAACAATTTAATGGACAAAGACAGGGGCAACTAACCAAGCGACTAATCTCGCTAACTAATCTCGTGATAGCAAATACATCAATCAAGCCATGAAGTCCAGATGCATGTATTCCGTCACAAAATACTTGGCAATGCATGGGAGTAGGGTGTCACACCAAAGGTTGGCCCCAGCTGGCAGTCTGTGCTTGCCCCCCCACTGTTCCTTACTGACAGCAATTTGCGATACACCATTTATGAATGTGTTTACAGAATTGCTCCATATAACAAGGTCTCAAAATTTGAGGAAAGATCATTTCATTCTGTTAAAGGTTATGCAAATGGCCATATGCAAGACCAATTTAAATTTGTGCTTCCACAGGTTTGTCCAGGTGTGAGTTAAGATCCATATATGCCATTCGTCACTGACAGCTGTAAAAAAATATACAATGGCATAGCAGGGGTTCGAACCCACGCCGAGAGTTTTCTTCAGCACCAACTGCCTAGTGAAACTATACTGAAGTACGCACACCACTCGGCCACCGACAGACCCCAAAAGGGAATGCTAGTTAGTTAAGTATATACAAGACCAGTACGGATCACACAGAATTCTCTCGTAATTATTTTTAAGTTATTCATCAAGTAATTGCATCAATTCTACATACTGCACTCCAAGGAAATCAGAGAGAACTTCTCTTTTTTCAACCGCTAAGCGGTTGGTGGCAAAGGAAACTCTCTTAGCGTAAACAAAACCAGCGTCCTAGATTCTATGGCACGCAGAAATTTGAAAAAAACAGGAATTTTTTTTTTCAAATAAACTAAATTCCACTCATGGCAGAAAAAGTTTATCTCTATTTTCTAATAAAACCATTCAGATATCAAAAGAACATACACATGACAGTACAAGTCAAAATAAGTTGTAACATAACTGTAATAATAAACTAAGTATTCTCCTGCTTGTGCACTGATAAGGCCAGAATCTGACATCATTTTCTGGAAAGCTCTCTGTGATAGCTTTCCAGAAAACGATGTTAGTTTCTGATCTTATCAGTGTAGGAAAAGAAAGATACATAGTTTACAGCAGTTATCCCACAACTTTATTTTGACTTGTGTTTTATGCCAATTCAAGTGACATCGATATGTGTATGGTTCTATTGAGAAAGTTCCAGCATATTAGTGGCTGTATTGACCTTATGGAAAACGTGTTGATACAGCTTTTGGCTACTATGTCCAGATGTATTTTATTAACTTTGGAAACTTATGGACTGCACTCCTTCTGGTGTAAAATCCAAGGTTTATTTATCTCCTTGAAACCAATTCAATATAAAAGGTTTTATATTGAGTAATCCCATGAAAATAAATGTAATTTCGAGTAAATCCAGTGTTTGGGGTACCCTTTTGGAACAAGTACACTTGAAAACTAATAGAATATCAGGACAAATCATACCAAACACATCTCATACCAGTCAAGTCATATCTAAAAGTGAATGACTCAAGCCCATTTTCGATTGGATGGCTTGTACCCAAAATTAGACAACTTGTACCCATGGCTGGTCAACTCGTACCTGATGTTTTATTGTGTGGGCAAAGGCTGATAATAGAAGAAAAATAGAATCAAGTAAATTTGCTTAAAGAAAGTAATTCTTTAAAATAATGATAATGATAAGAATGGCGAGACAGGAAAGAGGAACATAAGGATTATTTGCTTGGAACCTCTCTTTCATGCAAGGCCTCTTAGTTTTCTCTGTACACATATGTTCGCAATGAATATTCACAATTTCAGACAACAAACATAAGGAAATGGTGAGGACATTTTAGCTCACTGACCACTGGGAAGCCCACTACTGTTCATCTGTTGGCCCATCAACAAAAAGTCATCTTTGGCTGAATTCCAGAAAAGCATATGGAAAAAAATCCTGGCCTAATTGACTTTCCACGGGGAGTATGTGATTACTATTGATTTGTGCTCAGGCCTGAAAATAAGCAGTCTGACATTTGCAGAATGAGGTCCCCACAGGGTCAATTTGATGATGCTATCCCATACAGTGGGCCAATTTATCCATCTTTCTGTTTAGTTTTGAGACCCTGATTTGAGGTTCACAGAGGGTAAATTTAGTGATGCTACCCTGTTATGCAGGGTAGCATCACTAAATTCCCCCTCTGGGGACCTCATTTTGATGACGACAGTCTTTCTGGCTTGTTCGTGCTATTTTTCTCTCACAGATCTGGCCAACGAAAGTAAAGAAACATGCAATGCAGTGATTTTTTCATGTTTAGGAAAGAATTTAAGCAAATAATGCTGTATAGGAATGTTTATTTTATCAAACTTCCTGAGATTGTCGTATCAGACTGTGTACAAGTTGTCTAATTTTGGGTACGAGTTGTCGAACCGAACCGAAAATGGGTACAAGTCATCCAACTTGGGGTACAACTTGACTGGTATGAGTGTTTTTGGGTACGAGTTGTCTATCCCATATCATGTCAAGAAGATTGATGTGTATTGATGACTCACTTCACACTTTAGGTGAGACTTTAAAAGTTTTCACCCAAGAGTGAAGTTTTCTAGAAAAATACCCAGGGTTGAATACAAGGCTTATTTGGGGCCAAAATTTGGCCCCTTTCCCAGTGCCAAATATCCACCAAAATCCCCAGTCTAACCCTCTAAAATTACATTGATTTCATCAGGTTAACACGTTTGGTTAGTAAAATCCTAAAAAAATACCCGTTACCTTCTTCTTCAGTAATAATCCCACTCACAGAGATTTATACAGATGCATTCACCAATCATCTGTTCTAAAAGATTTTTACGGACAACTCAATCCACTTTGCGCAGAACAAATACATATGTTTGGAAAGCTTTCAAAACTGAAACTGGGAAGAAATATGCTGTTATTTCCTTTTCATCACTACTGATAAAAAGAGCACTGATAGTGATACACTATGTCTTAGTGCATCCAATATGAGCATTAAATTTAT
>CM062291.1:49091-77599 GCA_031216915.1 Pictodentalium vernedei
ATTTAATATTTTTACACTGTAAACCAATGGCCCAGACGGAGAGGGCCCTCCCATGAGTGGGCACTCATACCTCCCTGCTGAATTTTTATGTAGTACTCTCTTCAACAAAGAATGATGTTGGCACAATTCTGGTCACTTCCTGACATTTGCGCATGCACAGAGAGTAAATGTATGGAGGGCTAGATAGGACTTTTAATTTTCGGTTTTGCAAGCAAACAAATTTTGGGGATTGGGGGGTTCAGAATTTGTGTTTGGCCCTTAATAACTTAGAGTTAAGCACCATCTAGTTTGGGCCATTGGTAAGTATAAAAATAATACAAGTTACTTTAAATTTATAATTTTCCGAACTTGTGTGCCAATTCAGACCAAATTTGGAATGCATTAGTGTCGCGAGACATGTCTTTGATTTATGCCTGAACAAAAAGTTTTGCACCCAATGGAAAAAATTTTTAAAAATTCAAATGCCCATATTTCACAAACTTCATGGAACAAAAAATTGTTATTTTGATTATAAAGCATCCTTTGGCCAGTAGAATTTATTTGATCAAAACATCTCTCAATTGGTTGGGTCATGGGGTGCCATATGGTGGGGGAGGTAATGGAAAATTGCTGAGTCCCTAACTTTTTTAAAAATGGAAAAGTCTTTCTCCAGAACTACAAATCACAATATCGTTTGATATTTGTTATAAAACATCGAGGGGGGGGGGGGGGGGGGGGGGGGGGGGGGGGGGGTGTCCAATTGAGGATTGTGCAAATCATGTTCCTGAGTTCTTATTTGGGCTGTCTATAGATCAAATGTGACTTGGTGCAATATGAGGAAAAATTCTCTAAAAATCTTCTTTAGATCCACCAGTCAGAATCTTTTGATTCTTGATATACAGCATCCATCAGTCAGATATTTTCATATTTGGTATACAGCAGCCATAGGTGGTCAGATTCAAGTTTGTTCAAATCAAGTCCATGGGTTCATATTTGGGCTTTCCAAATTGTAACCTAGGGCAATATGAGAGATATTCTTTAAAATCTTCTTCAGATCCACCAGTCAAAACCTTCTGATAGTTGATACACAGCTTCCTCATAGGGGGGGGGACTAGATATTCAAGTATATTAAAACCGAGTCCATGGATTCATATTTGGGCTTCTTATGAGAACCCAAATTTTCAATCTGTTCCTTATAAAGAAAATTCTTTAAAAATCCTCTTCAGATCAACCTGGCAGAATCTTTTCATATTTTGTGTATATACACCATACTTTTGAGGGTATGAGTCCATAGGTTCATATTTTGGCTCCCCTTGGAGTCCAAATTTTAACTTTCAGCAGTATGAGGAATATTCCTCAAAGATCGTCTTCATATCCACCAGACAGAATCTTTTGATATTTGGTAAGAAAACAAATTTCGCTTTCAATCGTCAAAGATCATCTTCATATCCACCAGACAGAATCTTTTGATATTTGGTAAGAAAACAAATTTCGCTTCAATCGAATGTCCTGCTTTCATTAACCCTTCACCCAAAGTAACGGTCAAAACTGGCCCAGTGCTATTCACACGAATCGCCAATTAATATTTTTATACTGTACCAATGACCCAGACTTAGCTGGTGCTAACTCTAACAAAACCAGGGGCCAAACACAAATTTTGCCCCCCAATCCCCCAAAATTTGCATCCAAAACAAAAAGAAATCATGTCCTAAAGGACCTCCATACTACGCCTCTACTGCGCATGCGCAGTGACGCAGTCGTCCCGAAATTGGCGCCAATTATCATTCTCTGTTTGGCCCTTCATCAGTCAACATCTCACTGATCTTTGTGCTTGTAAATCTAAATCTCAGTTTAAAGGATGCCAGACACGTAATTTTTGGAGAAAATGTGATTCTAAGGAGGATAGAAGGAGGAGAGGAAAAAGAAGTGGCAAAAAATAATCAGGGCTGTACTTAAAATTTTTTGATGAAGTTATGTTAAGTTGCCTATTTTCGAGGCATGGGCCTCTTGTTGTCATTCTTGCTAATTGTTGCACTGCTTATTCAGTGTTTCCTCTCCCCTAGCCTTCTAAAGTCCCCCCTGGCAATTCTCCCATGCTTTTGGCATATTTTTGAGAAATTTCATTTCTAAAATTTCCTGGGAGAGTTGCTTGGTTACAGAATGTTTTCTGTTATTTTCCCCATAGTTACGTTTTCACCCATGGGTGTATAACGTTTGTGTTCTGCATCTTCCATCTGATGTTCTACAGATTCTCCCCTGGGAGTCTCTGTTTTGCATCAGATAGAGTGTAATTGATGACTGATTCCGGGCCAGTTTTTTCAGTGCCTGGAGTCATGTTTTCTAGTGTGTTTGCACTGTTTGTTTTCATTGGCAACAGCCTTTTTTGAGGGGGGCTGTTTGCCTTTGTGGTAGTTTATCTCATTATAAGATACATTTATATTATCCGAAAGTGTCTCATTAATTATTTTATATAAATTTAAAATTTTTGACCACACTTTGCCATCGGATCCATCGGGGCTCAACATTACTTTTCAGCAACTTGGGCTTCTCTGAAAAAATATTTTTTCAAAATTATTTTGTTTTGCAATTGTTTTTTCATTTATTAATGGATCATGTTATTATGTATCTTTGTGTCAGGGGTTTTTGCGAGTAACTAGGACTTATTGTTGTTCTTTCACAATGAAGGGACGTTGTTCAAATTGTAATAGGAAGAAATCTTCCTCTGACTTTCATGATCATTGTATTAATTGTAGTCAGTGTTCTTGCATTAATCCCTGTCCTATATGTGAACATTGGGATGAGAAACATTGGAAACGTGTGTCACGATATGTTGTTTCTGGAGAAAGAGCGATGCCGGCTCTTTCTCCGCAAGGTCACTCTACTCTCTCAGTTTCTATTTCAGAGGAACCAGAACAGGGTGATGTTTCCATGTTATCTTCTTCAAGTGTGCGTCCGTCGTCACAAATGAATTCAGAGCTAGCGGCAAAAGTGCTCATGGAGATTAGACAAATGTCGTCCGCTAGCTTGCCCGGTGTAGCGTCCATTCACCGAATGGTTCGGCAGCCGGGTTCGTCCGATGCGGTCCAAGAGGAAATTTTGGGTGATGCGAGCACTATAAACATAATAGATGCACACCCAGTGACGGCGGATAGTAAGCGAGAACGGAGGAAGCCTTTTAGTCCGGTTCCTAGCTCGTCCAGGTCCAGCCGGGCCGCGAGCGAGAGAGGTCCCTCTCTCGTACAACAACATCTGGGACCAGATGTTGTGGTACAAAATGTGTCTTTAGCGGAGCATACGTCCGTCGCTCGGGACGCTCCGTTGTATAAGCAGTCCGCAGAGACTGTTAAGGCTTCCTCTTCTCGTCAGCGCACACGACCGCACCTTGGCTGCGTGACCGCCGATATATTACCAGCTTCGCCGATGAAGGATTCTTCGGCGACCAGGTCACACCATCCGGCAGCCAGGGATTCGAGACCGATGGACTCCGGACATTCGCATAGGAAAAGTATGCGGGAGCCATCTGATGCGGAGCTGCCCTCGGCGAAGCAGCGAAAGACTGCGCCTCCGCAGGTCTCGACGCCGGACATTCTTGTGCAGATAGCACAGCTTATCGCAGCATCCCAGCAGCCGACAGAAACGGTGTCGGATCGAGAATTATCCGACGGCGCTGGGTCGGTACGCTCCGCCGAAGCATCGGGGGCGGACGACCGGGAACATCGTGAGGTCCGACCGGATGGTGAAAGGGATACGGATGACTTGGAGCTATCCCTTTCGGAACAACATAAAGCTGCCGTGGACTTCATCCGGCACTTTCTCCCTCAAGTTGTTCCGTCGGGCCAGACTGCTGCGCTTCCGGACAAGAGAATTATAGCGTCATTGGACTCTGAATTTTTTGAGCGGTTCAGGGACATCGCTCCCGAGTTTCCGTCGCAGTCCAATAATGTTGCTAGAACATTTGAATTATTGAACGACGCTATATTTAAACTTGCTTCCAGGACGGGGAAAGCAGGTTTCTTGTCCGCTAATACTCTCAACCTGCCTTTCATTAATGCAAGGAATAAATTCGATACGGCAGGACAGGGTATACCGAGAGTTCCTCTGCGTATGGACGACGAGGCGGAAGACTTAGAGCTATCATTACCGTCGTCAGCTTCTATTCCAACCGCGGTGTTGGAAACAGCTATTGCGTCTAACAGAGCCAATTTAGATGCCTTATCTTACGCAGATCACCTTACTAAGGCGTTATCACTGCGCCTTCAAGGGGAAGAGTTTCAGGATATACAATCCTCTTTAAGACTTCTTTCAAGAGCAGTAGCTTATTCCACGTGTAACTCCGCCCTTTCAGTGACAAATCTGGAGTTGGTTAGACGTGACGCAGCCCTAGCTACATCCACACTAGTGGATTCTAAGGTGAAGAACTCTCTTAGAGTCGCTTCGGTCTCAAGAGAACTTCTCTTTGACGGCAAGCTTTCCGCTATTTATGATAAAATTAAAAAGAAAGCTAATGATTCTCTGTTGTTCAGATCGGCTCCTAAAAAGTCGGATACAGCAGACACGAATAAGACAGGCACTTCTGGGTCTAATGCACCCAAGAGAGGTTCCTATAGAGGTTCCGGTGCGTCCTCTTGGTCTTATTCGAGAGACCGTCAGGATAGCGACTCTCGTTCGGGACGTCCTTCAGGCAGGGACAATCGGTCGGACGCCCCGAGGTCGACGAGGCGAGGTGCGGGTCGTGGAAGACGTGGTTTCTCCTACCGCAGGCCTCGCAGGTCCAGGAGGTGATGGCTTAAACCTCTATCGCGTTCCGGTTGGCGGAAGGTTGTCGAGTTTTTCACAAGAGTGGGCGTCGATTACGGACGACCCTTGGGTGAGAGGAGTGACTTCGGAAGGTCTAAAGATATCCTTCAAACGAAAGCCTCCATTAACTCGAAGTCCAAAGTGGACTCATCTTCCGTCAAATCCACAGAAAAGAGACGCTCTGTTATCAGAGGTGCAGTCTCTTTTAATGAAGAACGCTGTAGAGGTCGTAGAAAACCAGGAATCTCTGGGATTCTACAGCCATCTGTTTCTGGTTCCGAAACCAGACGGCTCGTTCCGTCCAGTCATAGATTTGAGCTGGATAAACAAGCTGATCGTCGCTCCGAAGTTTTATATGGAGACGATTCGATCGGTCAGAGCGAGTATTCGGGTGAACGATTATGCAACGAGCATAGATCTCAAAGATGCGTACTTTCACGTCATGGTACATCCGACATTCCGAAAGTATCTACGCTTTGCAGTCCTGGGAGTGGTGTATCAATTCCGGGCGATGTGCTTCGGATTGAATCTAGCACCCTGGGCTTTCACTCGGGTAATGAACTCGGTAATGATCTACTTCCGAGCTCATTCGTCTGCGGTAACGTTGGCCTACCTGGACGACATTCTTCAGAGGTACAGCAACGAGTTAACGCTTCAGAACGATGTTCAGAATCTTCTTCTATTGCTCCGACGTCTCGGTTTTATAGTAAACGAGGAGAAGTCGGATCTGGTGCCGTCCAAGTCATTCACTCATCTGGGAATGAGCTTCGAGACGCACAACAATCTCGTTCGTCTGCCGTTAACCAGAGCGAAATTAGTCAGTTGTTACGCTCGCTATTGTCTGCACGCAGACAAAGTCACGGCGAGAGAATTTATGAGACTGATAGGTCTGTGCAGAGCCGCCGTGGATCTCATTCCGATGGGGCGGCTACGCACACGTCCTCTTCAAATTTTCCTGACTCAGAATTGGAGTGTGAAAATTCATTCGCTCGATGTAGACGTTCTCTTGTCAGATCAAGTGAAACAAGAGATTCAGACTTGGGCAAACATTCAGTGGTTAACTCAAGGAGTTCCGCTGCAGTTGCCGGATCCGAGTTTTACCGTTATGACGGATGCCAGTCAAACAGGTTGGGGTGCATCATTAATCCCAACGGATTCGAGATGCCAGGGTCTTTGGGATCCGCAATTCCTGTGCAAGCACATAAACATCAAGGAAATGATGTCAATTTGGCTTGCGTTACGTCACTGGATGGACATTATTCACGATGCTCATGTCCAAATCCTATCCGACAATACGACAGTAGTGGCGTATATACGGAATCAGGGAGGCACTCATTCAGTTCCGTTGTTCAATCTAACGGAAAGAATCCTTCTGTTTGCGTTAGAACATCACGTTCTTCTTTCGGTCCATCACATACCGGGTCGTCTGAATGTGCTAGCAGACTCCCTTTCACAAAAGGGTCGCTTGTTGCCGTCGGAGTGGACTCTCAACAAACAAGTATTCAATCAGATTTGCTACCAATGGGAACAGCCAATGATAGACTTATTTGCGACACATCTCAACAATCAGTTGCAGACGTATGTGTCTCCGTGTCCGGATCCAAGAGCATTTGCAGTAGACGCTCTGTCTATCCCTTGGGACGGAATGATAGGATATGCGTATCCTCCAGCGCCGTTAATTCAACAAGTATTGCTAAAGATAAAACAATCTCAATGCAAGATTCTGTTGGTAGCATCTCTGTCGCCACAGAGACCGTGGATAAATCTACTCAGGTGTCTGTTGTGGGACCTACCGCGGAAGCTTCCTCCACGAGAGGATCTTCTTTCGCAGGGGAAATCGCGCCAACTCCATCACAACCCGCAAGGTCTCAACCTTCACGTTTTTCCGTTGTGCGGTCCTTCTTGCATGGCAAGCACTTTACAGGACGAGCAGTGGACGCGATTTCTAACTGTAGGAGGACCTCCTCTTCGCTAAACTATGCGGCTAAGTGGAAGGTTTTTCGTCGTTGGTGTAGGGATCATTCTGTAGATATATTTGATCCCTCTATACCAGACATTGCAAACTTTCTAGTATACTTGTTTGACGAAATCAAACTGCAGCCTGTTACTATAAAGGGTTATAGATCTATGTTATCTGATACCTATGCACATCATGATAGTTTACAAATTGGATCTAATGTCTCTTTATCGAAGTTGGTTAGAAACTTTTCGATAAATAGACCCAGAACTCTTAGATTAATTCCTAAGTGGAATTTAGCTTGGGTTCTCCTTAAATTGAAGGAAAAGCCATTTGAACCTCTTGGGACAGTAGATTTCAAATTCTTATCTTATAAGACAGCTTTTCTCTTAGCTTTCTCTTCTGCCAGAAGAGTCAGTGAGCTTCATGCACTATCGGTGGATGATTCTCATTATCGTAGTGTTGGGAACACTATCACCTTCACTACTAATGTGGGTTTTTTAGCTAAGAATCAGGCTCCTAATAAATATCCGGAACCTATTGTTATTAAGGCTCTTCCGTCTTCAGACGGGCGTAGGCCTTTACTCTGTCCTGTTAGAGCACTACGTATCTATAAACAGAGATCTCAGTTTATCAGAAAGGGACGGAAACGTTTCTTTCTGTCTTTGATGCCTAATAGAAAGGACATTTCAGTCCATTCTATTTCTAGATGGATTCAGTTAACTATCCGTACTGCTTATGAAGATTTATCTTCTTCTCAGCAGTCTGTGCTTAAGATTTCTGCTCATGAAGTAAGAGCTCTTTCTACTTCCTGGGCTTATGCTAATAGCGTTGCTATTACAGATTTAATGAAGGCTGCTTATTGGTCTCAGCCATCCACATTTACAAATTTTTATCTCAGAAATATTGAGTCCATTTCCGGAGACCTGCATTGTTTAGGTCCGTTATCTGTTGCTCAGAATGTCGTCCACTAAACAATTGCAACTATAGTTATGCAGGCTTTCTGTTCCGGCAGTGACTCCGTCCGGCTGCCCTCTTCGCTCTGGGCTATTTGACCCAGGGCAAGGGGAAGGGGGGGGGGGGGGGGGGGTGTTCCCTTAGTCACCTGCTTTATAGTGAAAATCAAGGGAATGCCTCCTCCAAGTCAGTATTTCTGAGTCGCTTCCGGGATGGTTTTAAAGTGTAATATTAATGTTTAAATTCATTCATGTCTTATTTTTAAAGTGTAGCTCGGTGTGAAGCATTTGTATATGTCAAGTGTCAAACGGGCTTTAATATACAATACTCGGACACTTTTAAATGATTATAAAGAGTCTCAATTCTCTGGACTACTTTATTTATTGGCTTGCTTTAAAAATAATTAGTATAAGGGTTATACTGGATGTTAATAGAGAACATGAATGTTATTGTGCTCAATTATTAAGGGTAGTGTATCTTTCTAATTTAATATTAAATAAGAAAGATACATGTAAAGCCTAATACTCCTTTTCTCCTTAAGGGGTTACCTCTTTACTATATAGTTGAGCTTATTGGATTTTCCTCTATGTCCTAGGCCCTCCAGCCTGTTTACTATTCAGCTAAGTCTGGGTCATTGGTACAGTATGAAAATGTTAAAAAATTTATAGTAATTTATATATTTTTTATACTTACCAATGACCCAGACGGGGATGGCCCTCCCTGGAGTTGGGAACTCTTGCCTCCCCGCTGAGTACATAGCGCTGACCAGGCACTGCCAGTAAGAATGATAATTGGCGCCAATTTCGGGACGACTGCGTCACTGCGCATGCGCAGTAGAGGCGTAGTATGGAGGTCCTTTAGGACATGATTTCTTTTTGTTTTGGATGCAAATTTTGGCGATTGGGGGGCAAAATTTGTGTTTGGCCCTGGTTTTGTTAGAGTTAGCACCAGCTAAGTCTGGGTCATTGGTAAGTATAAAAAATATATAAATTACTATAAATTTTTTAACTTTTCATTATTTTTTGTCTCAAAAAACATGGGTTATGATCCTTCTTTGGAACGAGCTAATCGAGCTCATTCTAAAGAAGGGTCATAACCTATGTTTTTTGTGACAAAAAATGAAAAAAATTCGTTATTCAAGAATTTTGTTTGCAAGTGTCGTCTGCTTTTCATTTTAGATAAAGGGTTAATGATTTCATCTGTTTGGGAGTGTGTAAGAACACAAAATCAGAAGGCTGTGATTTGTCAAAAGAAACTATCTCAGTGATGTCCTTCTTGACTGCCATATCACTCTATTTCTTCACACCACTGATGGCTTCTAGAAATAATTCACCAAATTTCAACCCCAAATTTTAACCATCCTAGGTGGTCTTTTTCTGAAGGAAACCCTTTTGTCATTTTTTCAAAATAATCTTAAGCCTAATGTAGGGTGTGGGGGTTGAAAAGCAGACATCATTTTTCAGAGCTTTTTTGATGACAGTGTTTGCAGTATGCACACATGTACAAGGTGACACCCCCCTTTTGCCTTCGTCTTTCTGATCCCTCGGTACTAATACCCTTATTTCTTGTAGACAACTTGAATCTGGTGAGCCTCTGGTGTATATTTATTTTCTAAAAAGCACTATATCATTTTTATTAGGAGTCCATCAGGCTCATTCTAATAAGGTGTCACAACAAAAAATAATTCAGAAATACTGACCTTGTCTTCTGAAAATTGAGTGTTTTTAAATTGTTAAGTTTTGAAAATTTTACAGGTGTGATGCAATTGTCCCGGGCTTAAAATTTATTTGAGAATGAAAATCGCTTCTTGCAAATGATTCTTGCAAGGAAAACAATGAGAATCAGCTTTGATTATTGCAAATGTTAATATTCTGAAAGTATCCTTAAAGACCTGGAGAATTCTACTTAAGTATTGCTCCTTCATAATAATACAGTGGAACCCTGTTAATTGAATAGTCACTCTTTCAGTGAATATTACTCAGTTAACAGGAGTATTCAATTAACTGGTTGAGTGCTAGATTATTTTTGGAAGTTGGAATTTGTTCATATAGATTTGCATTATTAAAAATTATTGGAGAGTGCCTTAAGGCACTCTCCAATAATTTTTAATAATGCAAAGCTATATGAACACAATTGTATTTGCTTATGACTGAATAGGAAATTTGTGTAAAGAATATGAAGACTTGAGTATGGTACCCTCATGTTTCTTGAAAGCCATGATAGTGGCTTCCAGCACTCAACCAGTTAACAAGTATTGTGACACTTACATTCTAGAGATAAATTTAGCATTTACTCTATTTTATGTTGTTTGACAGAGCTCTGTGAGCTCTGTCAAACGATATAATTGATTAAATGCCTGTATTGGATGTACTGAGGCCAAATAGGTCTACAAACAAAGGAAAACTGGGGAGAGTCAGGGTAATTTCTCGACAGGTTAAAAGATTTTTTATTCAATTAACAGGAGTTTACTCTATAACCTACATTCAATTAACAGGTAAAATTTGTACTGGAAGTATGGTAAAGGGTTTTGAGTTAAGAAATTTTATCCAATTAACAGGGTTATTCAGTTTAGAGATATCCAGTTAAGTGGGCTCCACTGTATTACACTTTGATCTAGAAGTGGTGTCAACTGATGTCTTGGATGCCTATACATGCAGCCAAGACTTCACTAGAGACTACTGCCACAGTACTGTAACTTCCATCAGCATGGCCACCACAAGCCTGTATGTTGGAACATTTGTTCAACATATGCATGTAAGACAAGAAACTTACTAAAATTGGAACAAAGCTTTTAACAGTTAAACTCCAGTAAAAAAATAAATATGAGATTTGTTTTGTTGCACAAGGGAATAAATAGCTGGTGTCCGTCCATCCGTCCCACTTTGTTATAGTTGACCAAATCAAATGATATTTGGTATGTAGGTGTATCAACATAAAATACAGGTCAAGTTCCAATCGGGGTGCGGTCCGACAATTTTTTTCTAGAGTTATGCCCCTTTTTGGCTCCAACTTTGGTTTCTTGATGATAACTTTAGTTATAGTTGACCAAATCAAATGAAATTTGGTATGTAGGTGTATCAACATAAAATACAGGTCAAGTTTGAATCGGTGTGTGGGTCCAACAATTTTTGCCAGAGTTATGCCCATTTTTTAACTTTGAAAACTGTCTTTTTCAATTTTTTTTCTTGGGGGACGTGAGGAGGGGCAGCCTTTTATTTGAAAATCAAACTGAGAACCATAGAGAAAAAGATTTGTAGATGGGTCAGATAATGTTGTTACAGATAAAGACAAAATGAATCCAAATTATATTAAAAATTATGTGAAGATTTGTTTTTGGTTTGAATAGGTTGACCATCAACAAGGTAGACCATCATCCACAGAGGAAAATGCTGGCATTGTGGGGGCCCTGGCTAGAGCTCTAGCAAACAGACAGAAACAGATACATGGATCAGGTAACTATGTCTATTATACTTTTTACATATATCAGTGTATATTCATAGTCTTTATCTTTTTGCTGACTTATTTATGCAGCCCAATCTTCTATGCTAGATGTCCTGAGTTCAATCTCTGTCCGGGATGACCCGTGTTGTGTCCTTGGGCAAGGCACTTTATTCCGATTGCCTACACGGGGGCACGATGATGCCGTGTACTAAGGTGTACTGCACGTCGAAGGTGCACATGTCTTCAACCACTGTAACTTGGGCAGAGCATGAACAGTGTTAGAATGTTGAGGAGCTGACAGTTGCTTGTCAGTGCTTGATGGTTCTCTCTGGGTACTCCGGCTTGCTCCACCCGTAAAACTGTCACGGTCACGATTAGCCATTGGGCATACATATGTGACCTTAAACACCAATAAATAAATAAATAAATGCAGCCCAATACATCTGTGACAATTATGGATTATATGTAAATATTAATGGAAAAAACATTGAAAAGGTTGGGGATGGCCAGTGGTGGCCAGAAGCCACAGGATGCCCCTACCCAGAACTTGGGACACTTAAAGCACCAGGCAGACCTTACTTCGGCCCAGTGGATGAAAATTGGTGTCAAAAGAAGCAAAATCCTTCTTCACTCTAGAAATCTAAGGAGAGATTTATATTACTGACCTTATACCACATATTTTCCTTACGATAATTGGTGTTACATCACTTGCTTATATATTTACTGGCAAATGGGGAGTTAATTAGTTTGCAGTGTGATAACTGAATACACAAATAATATACAATTACTTTTTGACAAGACAGATAGATAATGTGGCCCCCTCTCCTTGGTGCAGGGTCCCCTGACCTTCTGCCACCCAGGACCACAGGATGAGCTGCCACTGGAGTTTGGAAAACTAGAACAACAATTTCATCTTCCTTCACTCACTTTAATCACAACTTTTCACTTGATCCATTCATATTTTGTTGAATAATTGCCATTGACCTAATATATACAGATTATTATGACAATAATTGGCCTGGTGTTCTGGATTCCATTGAGTTGATGAGAGCAGATCAGTCATATTCCACTAGTCACCTTGAGTGACTTATGGGATGCGGTTGATCTGCACTCATCAAGAAGACAGAATACAGAATACCAGTAATCTTTTTATCACATACCTTCACAGCCAGGTAAAACACATGAAAAATAATCGAAATAGACCTACACAAATTCACAAATTTCTGAACATGTGTGAATAGTATTCTATTGGGCCTAAAAAAATTAAAAATCTGTTTCTCAATCCCCCCTGCATGGTCCTTTTGGCTGACGCATACTCTCTTTTTACAACCAATGTAAACTGAAGAAAAAAAAAATTTAAATGGTTTTTGTCTGATATTTTACCCAAGTTAATAAAATTGATAAATTTGTCCCTTGAGTGCAAGAAGGCTCTGCAATGCTAAAGCATTGCAAAGCCTCCTTGCTCTCAAGGGACGAGATGCACCACCACCCATGCTATTCCATAGATTATGAGGCCTAAAACATAAACCAAAAACATGAACTTTTGATTGCAAAGAAATAATTACAGAAATAAAAAATAAAATAAAAAAATGCTCGCCCACATGCAATTTTACAAATAATGGCCTGAGAAACAGAAGATCTACTTTGTGTGGCCTTATATCATTATCTGTATGTCATTCATTCATCAAGTAAATGAAGTAGTAAATACAAAACTTCATCACAGTACATCATTCGTTGATGAAGTTAACATAATGTTCAAGTTGTTTCTCATCGTCAAAGCAATCACAAATAACACAAACTATTCATATTTTATGTGATTTTAATTAATGGTTTTGAGTTTATTCTTAATATTTACACCTGATTTTCAAATGTAAATGATATTTTTTTCAGATGTTAAAGCCTCTGCCGATTGGAAACAATTGGCTATTGTAACTGTTACTCCCTTGAACTCAACAGGAGTGGATCGTAATCACAACGTTTTATAACTGTTCCTATTCATATGGATGCTTAGCATAGGACAGTAAATGAAATTTAATTTCTTCATCTTGAAAACTGGAAATGACAAGAAAATAAAACCGTGTTTCAAAGTCACGGAAAAATCACTTTGTCATTTCTTTCAATAGTGTTCATATGTACAGTTCAACAACATTTTATGTTCAAATTTGAAGTTACGAAATTGAATCTCTACTTGCAGAACTTGTTCATTAAATTAGGTTGGGCCCAAGCTTTTGTCGATGTCGAAACCTAAATTTTGATTTAACCCTTTACCCAATGCACACGATATTAAAATTTGTTATTTTTGTACCCCCCCCCCCTGCCCCCCCCCCCCCCCCATTGGAGACGCAACTAAATAAATATGCATCAATCAAAAAATGTATAAAGTTTGCGGTTTCCCTGAGTTTGTACTAACAATGGAAGACACTGAAAGGCAATAAAAATGTCCAATGGGGGAGGGGGGGGGTTCACATTCAATGAGGGGGGTGCCAAGGGGTTAAAACTCATACATTACAAGCTTTATTAAATCTGGTGATGTAAACCTATGGTTGATGCTGTAGAGTAAACTGTCCCTGTAGAAAATATAAAAAACTTCCTGATAGTGACACCTCAGGCCTGGCATTTTCAGGAGAGTGATTTATTCGCTTGCCTACTGCTCGCCTTAAAAAAATTAAGGAAGGCGAAAACTAGCCCTTCTGGCTTTAGAAAATAGTGATTACCATAACAGCCTATTCCTAAAACATACATCTTTTCAGATCTCTGCTATGTTAGTAGTCTCTATAAGATGGCCACACTGCCCCACTCACACCTCTTGCAAAGACCCGGTGGTGTGGGAAGGACTACCTTGTTAGCAGCACTAAATAAAATGTACAAATCCCACTAGGCAGAATTCATTAATACTAAAACTTCATTTTGCCACTTTTAACTTTTTTAAGCTTGAGGAAAGCTAATCGCTTCCCTAGGCCATGTAAGGAGAGAGATTTTTAGCCCTCCTGCATTTTTTAAGAATGCCAGGCCCGACACCTGGTCTCAAGCACTCAGGCCACTAGTCTAATTCTGTTCAGAATTTGATGCTGTTATGGGCTGTTTGTTTACCCATTTTTTGTGGAGGTTCAGCACAGATGGTCCGTTGATATAATATAATGTCTCTTCACGCACTGAGATATATTCTTTCATGCTCCAGTTATAGATATTCCTATCAATAAGTATTTAATTCAAGTTCAGAATGCCAAGATATTAACACAGGTATTGGAACTGCGCTGTGTAATCATAAAATTTCAGTTGTAACTCTTCATTCATAATGATAATTATAATATCATCAAATATTCAGTTAAATCAAATCACATTTCAATTGGGAAATACACATTCTTTGCACTGATTCAAAGAAAATAAATGTTTTTTTGTGTTTTTTTTAGATTTAATTGTCTGGTATATTTCAGTTAGTCAGAAAAGCAAACCATATGTTTGTTTTTCCAACCAACACAAATTTGGCTGTTGATTCCATCTAAACATAGAAGATAGACTATTTAAGGGCTGGACTTGTTCCAGGCCATAACAGTATCAAATTCGTTACAGAATTAGACTGGTGCCTTGAGAGCTTGCCCTGGTCTGTTAACTGGTAGAGTGCTGGAAGCTCATATTTGGACTTTACTAAATACCACAAACTGGGACTATAACATCTACACTCCACTTAAGATGGCTTCATATTCATCATGGAAGCAGTGGCAAGAAACAAATTTTGTTGTTGACACATTGCTCAGTTACATTTACATGGATAGTGCGTGTTGGCTATATCCAATGAAATGTAACAGAGCAATTAATGGTGAAAGGAAATCTGTGGTTAAGAAAAATTTAGCACTCTACCAGTTAAGTTGTCAGAAGCTAATTAACCCTTTGGACACTGGTGGTATCTTCCATGTCAGTTCAATAGAAGCAATTGGAAGGGTCCATGTTTATTATTTGTGGGTAGGCCAGTTAATATTTTCAACATGCAGCCTTGGGGCTGCATGTTGAAAATATTGATTGGTCTTCCCTCCCCCCTTTCACCTTTCACTTAGCAGCCATCCGACTAAATGAAAGTATAACATATCATGTTCCTGTTCCAGAAAAGCGGCTTCTCGGGTTCAAAAGGTTAATCGATGCACCTTTTTTTTAAGTTACATGATTGTGTATACAAGTATAATAGATAAACTACTTAATAGTTTTGCAGTCCGAATGTGGTGACCATTCCAATCGTGTGTGGTCACACATTTGGGTTGCTACGTATCATCTGAAATTAGAAATTAGTATTATTGCTGAATGCATCACTTAATTCTACACACTGCACCTCTTAGGAAATGAGAAACAAAGTCTCTTTTTCAAATTTCCTGAATGCTGCAGAATTAAGAAAGTTCACTGATTATTTCTAATGGCAAAGTGGTGCTTCAAACCCATACAGTGAGAATTTTCTTCGGTACCAACCACCTAGCTCTGTATATACTTGGTTAACTTGCATTCCTTATTATGGTCAGCCATGGGCTGAATGGTTTTGTTTAGTTTTGCATGGTATTTGGCGAGGAAGAAAACACTCTTGACATGGGTTTGATTTATCATATGAAAGTTTTTGAATCATTCTGGACATTCTGTAGCAAGGCATCTAGAAATATTTCACACATATTTTAAAGTGGATAAATATATAATTTGTTGAGAAATATGTACTGTTGACAAGTGATACAAAAAGATGCAAAGCAGTTTTTCAGCATTTTATCCGTCTTTTTGACTCCATTGAAGCTCAGTTGAAATTGAATTTGATGGATGAAGTTCAGAAATTTTTGTATCGAATTCTGACTCTTTAATCTCTAGCACTCTGGTAGTGCAACAGAATTTTCTCCAATCACTCTGCTTTTTTCTCTTGTTTAACCCTTTACCCAACATAACAGCCAAAACCAGCCTGCGCTATTCGCCAAAATCGCCAATTAATATTTTTATACTGTACCAATGACCCAGACTTAGCTGGTGCTAACTCTAATATTCTAGGGCCAAACACAAATTTTGCCCCCCCCCCCCCCCCATCCCCAAAATTTGCATCAAAATCCAAAAATTAGACGTCCTATGTGGTCCTCCATACTTTTATCCACTGCGCATGCGCAGTAGTCAAGGAAGTCCGAAATTGGAGCCAAATCCTCATTCTTTGTTTGGCCCTACAATCAGTAACATCACACTGATATCTTTGCTGTAAATCTCAGTTTAAATGATGCGAGACACATAATCATGAGAGAAATGTTGGATCTAACAATGAAATAAAAGGATGAGAGGAAGAAACAGTGGAAGGATGTGTGTTCAGGGCTGTAACTTATAATTTTTATGAAAAATTATTTCACGTTCCCTAATTTCGGGGCATGGGCCTGATATTTTCATTCTTGCTATGAAATTTCCATTGTTTGTTCAGTGTTTCCTCTCTCCCTTTCCTTAATACCCACCTTGCTATTCTCCCATACTTTTGGCATTATTTTTTGTAATTATTTTACAATGAAATTTCTTGGGAGTTTTGGCTTGGTAACAGAATGATAATTCTGTTTTTCCCCATGGTTACGTCCTCACCCTAGGGTGGTTAGGCATTTCAGTCATGTATCTACCATCCGATGTACTGCAGTTTCTTCTCAGGAAGCCTCTGTTTTACATTGGATAGTGTTAAAATTGGTTACTGATTTCGGGCCATATTTTCAGTGCCTGGAGTCTTGTTTCCAGTTTTATTCACTTTTGTTTACATTGACAACGGTTACTTCACACAGTGATTTCTTGTCATTTATTTAGTTCTGCTGATAGCCAGATACATAATATTGTCCGTAAGTGTAACATTAATTTTTAGACATGATTTAAAATTTTTGTCCACACTTAGGCTTTTTGGGGATCCATTTGGGCTCATCGTTCCCAATGGGAACTTGGGCTCAACTTGAAAATTTTTTCGAAAATTTTCACTTTCGAATTATTTTTCAAAATGTTTGTAATGGATTATATTATTATCATGTATTTTATTTTCAAAGGTTAGTGAGAGTACGTTGAATGTTTAACTTTTTTGTTCAAATTGTAATTCGAGGAAGTCTTCCTCTGATTCTCATGTTCAGTGTATTAATTGTAGTCAGCGTACTCGCACTAATTCTTGCTCTGTGTGTGCAAACTGGAATGACAAACATTGGAGACGTGTGTCACAGTATGTTATTAGTGATGAGATGTCCATGCCGGCCCTCTCACCACAGGGTCACTCTAGTTTTCAATCTCTTTTTCAGAGGAACAAGAACGGGGTGATGTTTCCGTGATGTCGCAGATAAATGAAGAGCTAGCGGAAAAAGTGCTCAATGAAATTCGGCAAATGCCTAAGAGGTCCCATGTAGGATCGACGGGATTGTCACCCGCTAGCTCGCCCGGTGTAGCAATCATTCACGAAATGGTTGTGAAGCCGGGTTCATCTGTTGCGGTCCAGGAAGGAAAATCGGGTGTTGCGAGCACTATAAACATGGATCGTGCACACCCGGCGACGACGGATCCGAGGATAGTACAGAGGAAGCCGATCAGTCCGATACCTAGCTTGTCCAGGTCTGCCCGGACCGTGGGCGAGAGAATCCCCTCTCTCTTACAACAACATCTGGGACCAGATGTTGTTGTACGTAATGTTCGTCAGTCGGAGCATACATCCACCCCTCGGGACGCTCCGTCGTATAGACAGTCCGGCGCAACTAGTCTATTGGCTTCCTCATCCTCACGGCAGCACACACGACCGCAGCTTGGCTACGTGACTACTGATATCCAGCCTGCGTCACCGACCAGGGATTCCACGTCGATCAGGTCACGCCATCCGGTAGCCAAGGACACAAGGCCTCACCAGTCGGGACGTTTGCATAAAAGAAGTATGCAGGAAGTAACGTCCCAGGAGCTCCCAGCGGCTAAATCACGTAAGACCGCGGCTCCACAGGCCTCCGTGATGGACTTGCTATCACAGATAGCTCAACTCATTGCAGCATCCCAGCAGCCATCAGAAACTTTTTCGGAACAGGAATTGTCTGAGGAAGCTGGGTCGGTTCCCTCCCCTGCAGAGTCAGAAAGGGACGACCGAGAATCTCATATGGTCCAGTCGGATGGTGAAAGGGAATCAGCGGAGCTGGAATTTTCCCTTTCTGAACAACATAAGGTGGCCATAGATTTCATCCGGCAACACCTTCCAGATGTTGTTCCTCCAGACCAAAATGCTGCATTAACGGATAAGAGACTGATAGCGTCACTGGACATAGACTTTTTCGGCCGGATTAGGGACACTGTCCCTGAGTTTCCGACCCAGTCCAGTAATGTCACACGGACATTTGAACTTTTGAATGATGCTATATTCAAGCAAGCCTCTAAGACTGGCAAATCCGTTTTCTTATCACCTAGCGCTATACAGCTGCCTTTCATCAATGCGAGACATAGATTCGAAATGGCAGGACAAGGTGTGCCGAGAGGTCCTCTGCATTTGGACGACCAGGCTGAAGACCTGGAATTGTCATTGCCGGCATCCATGTCTATTAACTCCAGTGTACTGGAGACGACAATCTCGTCTAATAGAATTAATTCAGATGCATTATCTTACCAGATCACCTTACCAGAGCGTTATCATTGCATCTCAAAGGGAAAGAATTCCAGGATGTTCAAACTTCCTTAAGAGTTCTTTCGAGGGCTATAGCATTTTCTACGTATAACTCCGCCCTTTCAGTGGCAAATCTGGAGTTGGTCAGACGTGATGCTGCCCTGGCTGCATACACTAGCGTGGACAGTAAGGTGAAAAACTCTCTTCGAGTCGCTCCGGTCTCAGGGGAGTTTCCCTTCGACGGAAAACTTTCTATTATCTATGATCAGATTACTAAGAAAGCTTCAGACTCTCTGCTTTTTAAATTTGCTTCTAAAATGTCACACTCAGCAGAGAAGAGTAAGGCAGGTACTTCTGGGGCGAATACGTCCAAGGGAAGTTCCTATAGAGGATCTAAGAAAGCCTCTATGTCTTACTCTAGAGACCGTCAGAGTAGCGACTCAGGCAGGGGCCGTTATACTGGCCGAGATAACAGGTCAGATGCCCCTAGGTCGACGGAACGAGGTGCGGGTCATGGAGGACGTGGTTTCTCCTCCCGCAGGCCTTGCTGGTCCAGGAGGTGATGGTGTAAACCTCTATTGTGTTCCAGTCGACGGAAGGCTGTCGAGATTCTTTACCAATTGGTTGTCAATTACGGACAACCCATGGGTGCAAGGGGTGATTTCCAAAGGTCTAAAACTGTCCTTCAAGGAAAAACCTCCATTAACTCGAAGTCCACGTTGGACTCAGCTTCCGTCAAATGTTCAGAAGAGAGAATCGCTTCTATCAGAAGTTCAATCTCTTCTGGACAAGAATGCTGTAGAGATCGTAGAAAACCAGGAATCTCCAGGTTTCTACAGTCACCTGTTTCTGGTTCCAAAACCAGACGGCTCGTTTCATCCAGTCATAGAGCTGAGCTAGAAAAACAAGCTGATCGTGGCTCCAAAATTTTATATAAAGACCATCCGATCAGTCAGAGCAAGCATTCGAGTGAACGACTATGCTGCGAGCATAGATCTCAAAGATGCATACTTTCACGTCATGTTATATCCAGCGTTCAGAAAGTATCTTCACTTCGCTGTCCTAGGAGTCGTTTATCAGTTCCGAGCAATATGCTTCGGTCTGAATCTAGCGCCCTGGACATTAACTCGAATAATGAACTCGGTAATGACTCATTTCCGAGCTCATTCGTCTGTAGTAACGTCGGCCGACCTGGACGACATTCTTCAGAGGTTCGGCAACGAGTTAATGCTTCAGAACGATGTTCAGAGTCTGCTTCAACTGCTCCGACATCTTGGTTTCATAGTAAACTAAAAGAAGTCGGATCTGGTGCCGTCCAAGTCATTTACCCACCTGGGAATGAGCTTCGAGACGCACAACAATCTCGTTCATCTGCCGTTAACCAGGGTGAGATTAGTCAGTTGTTATGCTTGCTTTTGTCTTCACTCAGTAGTTACAGCGAGAGAATTCCTGAGACTGACAGGTTTGTGTGGAGCCGCTGCAGATCTTATTTCGATGGGGCGGCTATGCACTCGTCCACTCCAGATATTTTTTACTCAGAATTGGAGTGTGAAGACTCATTCGCTCGAAACAAACATCGTCTTGTCGAATTAAGTGAAACAAGAGATTCAGACTTGGGCAGATATTCAGTGGTTAACTCAAGGAGTACCACTGCAACTGCCGGATCTGAGTTTTACGATAATGACGGATGCGAGTCAAACAGGTTGGGGCGCAACTCTGAGCCCAACAGATTCCAAGTGCCAGGGTCTTTGGGATCCACATTTCCTAAACAAGCATATAAACATCAAAGAGATGATGTCAATATGGCTTGTGCTACATCAGTGGATGAACATTCTGAAGAATGGATGAACATTCTTCAGAATTCGCATGTTCAAATTCTGTCCGACAATTCGACAGTAGTAGCATATATTCGGAACCAGGGAGGCACTCATTCCATTCCGTTATTCAATTTAACGCAAAGGATCCTTCGGTTTGTCCTAGAGCACCAAGTTCTCCTGTCGCTCCGTCATATACTGGGTCGTCTGAACATTCTAGCAGACTCCCTTTTTCGGAAAGGTCACATGTTGCCGTCAGAATGGACTCTCAACAAATGAATATTCAATCAGATTTGCTACCAATGGGATCGTCCAATGATAGACTTATTTGCGACGCATCTCAACAATCAGTTGCAGACGTATGTGCTGCCATGCCCAGATCCTCGAGCGTTTGCAGTAGATGCCCTCTCGATCTCTTGGGATGGAATGATAGGATACACATATCCTCAAGCTCCGTTGATTCAGCAGATATTGCTAAAAATCAAGCAATCTCACTGCAAGATTCTGTTGGTAGCATCTCTGTCACCCTAGAGACCATGGATAAATCTACTCAGGTGTCTGTTGTGGGACATTCCGCGGAAGCTTCCTCCATGGGAGGACCTTCTTTCACAGGGGAAATCGCACACACTGCATCACAACCTGCAAGGTCTCAACCTTCATGTATTTCCATTGTGCGGTCCTTCTTGCACGGCAAGCATTTTACAGGACAAGTTGTGGATGCAATTTCTAACTGTAGGAGGACCTCCTCTTCGCTAAATTATGCTGCTAAGTGGAAGGTTTTCTATAGGTGGTATAGGGATCATTCTATTGATATTTATGATCCCTCCATTCCAGATATTGCTAATTTTCTAGTCTACTTGTTTGACGAGATCAAACTGCAGCCAATAACCATTAAGGGTTATAGGTCTATGCTATCGGATACCTATGCTCATCATGATAGGTTACAGATTGGATCTAATGCCTCTTTATCTAAGTTAGTGAAAAAACTTTTCGATAAATAGACCTATAGTATTTTCCAAAACATACTTGGCGTAAGACTATATCACGTATCTCCTGTTCTGTTTGTTATTCAGTTATAATCAACCACTCAAATTAAAGAATAGATGAAGGAGAAAATTTTCGCATTACTACCTTATCGGTGGGTTTTCATTTTCCCTTGATTTCACTCAAAAGCTCATCGTTGTTGTCATTTTACGCCAGCAGCCGACATGTTTGTTTACCAATGACGTAACGGATAGCATAATCTATTTTTACCTGAGGGTTTCGAGGTTGTTGCAAGGAGTTGTGTTTTGATGGATTTGGATACAGATCAAAACATAAATCTGAACCGTTCCACAACATTGATACATTTGTTGCGAAATTCGGGCCCAAGTGAAACTTACGATCACAAAGTGATGACCGTTTCTGTAAAATAAATAAAATACGTCGGAAAATAACTTTTGAGGCTTTCTAAATAAAATTTTGAAGTTCACACTGATAAATTTTGTAACAGCTGCAGACAGCGCTAAGCTCCAATCAGACCTGGACAAACTGGCCCTATGGGAGAACAGATGAAAACTGGAATTCCACCCAGAGAAATGCACCGTCCTTACCGTCAGCAAAAAGAGAAATTCGATACACCATGAATACAAATTGCACGGACATGTACTAAAGCACGAAACGTCAACTAAATACTTGGGCTGCACCCTATCCAACGACCTGACCTGGAACGAATACATAAAGAATATAACCAACAAAGCTAACAGAAGCCTCGGTTTCCTCCATCGAAACCTTAACATCAAATCAAAGAAAATAAAAGAACAAGCATATAAATCCCTCATCAGACCCCAGCTAGAATACGCCACCACAGTCTGGGACCCATACCACAAAAACCTAATTGAAAAAGTGGAAAAGGTGTAAAGAAGATCAGCACGCTACGTTACAGGACGGATCAGAAATACCTCCAGCATCAGCAGATTGATCCAAGACCTAAAATGGAAAAAAACTAGAAACGAGAAGAAGAGAGACCAGACTCATCATGTTATACAAGATCAGTAACAGCTTAGTAGCAATTGACAGAGAACAATACCTGTCCAGGCCGTCAAGACCATCACGACACACCCAAGCCCACTCCTTTGCATTACCAACAGCAACAAAGGACGTGCGAAAATGGTCCTTATTTGTAAACACCATCAAAGATTGGAATAAACTTCCACCCACCATAGCCTCCGCCAGTTCACTTGAGCCCTTCAAGGCCCAAGTGACATCTTTGCAAAACTATTAAACCTGTAAATTGTTTTTAACCTGTTTGTAACTTATGCGCACACACACATGCCAGAGTATTCAACATGTTGAATGAGGGCATTGCATGGAAGAAGAAGAAGAAGAAGAAGAAACATTGTGCACGAAAGCAGACTTGTGATTTAATAATGTTTTTCTGCCGAAAATTCCTTTTCGATGAAAATTCTTTAGTAGAGTCGAAGTTTATCGCCGATTGGGGTGGGGATAAACCCCATATTTTTCAATATATGGGGTTTATCCCCACCCCATTCGGCAATAAAACACCGATTTCAACAGGTTTCTGATTGAAGATTAAAACACTGATTTCAACAGATTTCTAATTGAAGAACCAAATTATGTACCGTATTTAGTTAGTTAGTTATTGGTGTTTAAAGCCACATATTTATGCACAATGGCTAATCATGACTATGACATTTTTACGGATGGAGGAAGCCGGATTACCTGGAGAGAACCATCGAACAATGGCAAGCAACTCTCAGCTCCACAACATGGTAACTCCACACAAGCAGGGTTATAACATTGGTTGAAGACAGGTGCTCCATCCACGAGGAGCAGTAGGCCTTAGTACACCATGCCCCAACGTGGACAATGGGGTGAAGGAAGTGTCTTGCCCAAGGACACAACCCGGTTGCCGCAGGTGGGGTTCGAACAGAGTACCTCTCAGCTTGCAGCCTGCACCCCTACCAACTGAGCCACCGCGCCCAGATGTAATGTTTTTTGCATCCAACGCGGATTACTTATCGAAAAATCAAGCTCTGAAGTATGTTGCTGTCAGAATACCAGCTTTTACTTCCATTTCGCCAAATTTACCAACATGAAACCTAAAACAACCCCCCCCCCCCCCCCCCCCCCCCCACCTCCACCACCTGAAGTCCACTCTGGCACTGTCCTGCCCTTGAACTGCGTAAAATATAATTAAGTCAAGCGAATCGCATTGAAATCAAGTTTGGGGAAATGGGCTAACCATCTTTGGTTTATCGCATATATGTGTCTTGCAAGGAAACAGATTCAAGACAGTATGGGGTTGAGATAGCTGGCGGCAGATCCTCGATCTGGCATCACTGACTGTGTACACGATGCTCACCAAAATGCACTCCACCTCTCCAAGTGACATATAGACACACGTTCCAATTTTTCTCTGCCAGTGAATTTATAGCCCATACTCTTTGAAGTCTGGGCAGAGCATATAACTTGAACTAAATTTTAAAAGATTGTCATGGCTATTCAGGACGTGTCATGTTTCGACCCCCTCCCCTCCCCCACCCGTCCGAACCAGTTCAATAACATTGAACTTGGACTTCGCCAATGTAATTCGCGTTCGTTTTTTACATATGTTTTGGGTCGTCGGCCTTTAATACCATTCAAATAATCGTTATAAAAAAATTGTAACATACTTCGCGAGGGTAGGTTAATTTTTATGGCTTGTAAAACTTACCGTAAGTAGTTTTCAGTGTGCGTGGATTATCTCTCTTCCACATTACTAAGAGGAAAAGTTACAACGTCTCAGTTATAGCTCAAAGTTTTAACTTTACAAACAAAATCTTCAAATATGAAGAAAAATAGAATATATAAATCGAATGCAAAGTCACATAGCGGAGACAGGGGGTGAGATATTCCGTCATGGCCTGCGTGTATCTTTTCATCTTCCACCAATCTTGGGAGCCAGAAATAAGCTTTTTAAAAGCAAATGTTTTTTTTTATATTTAGAGAGAGATTGGGAAGAACATGGGAGACTCAAAGGAGAGGGTTAATGTGCTAATCGGAGAGATTGGGAAGAATGGGGCAAGGGATGTCATCAAGCAGTTCGTCTCCGAATGTTGGGAGGAGAGGAGAAGCGTGGGAACAGGGAGGCAGTTGGGAGTTCAGGGGTAACCAAGGCCTTCTCGTCCGAGAACCGCGACAAATCAGCGGCTGGCCAAAGTGTTATTATTATTATTATAGAGAGGGGAAACACACGAGATATTATCCTATCGGGTGGGGGTGAAATGTAGGGAGAAAGTTAAACGGCTACACCAGAACTAACACATATCATTAATTAACGGGAGGTCATTTGAATTTGTTCCAAGAACCATGCGCGCATGAGACGAGGGGAGGGGGAGGGGGGGCAGTTGCCACCCTTCTTGGTCACAGGGAATTCAGCTACAATCATTGTTAATGTATGTCGTAAAAACGCCACGTTTCTCGATGACGTGCACGTTCGTTGTCGTGGGAGTGGGGCTCCCCCCCCCCCCCCCCCCCCAAATAAAATCAACGTCTAGAAATTTCGAATTTCGAATCACTATTTGACTAACAGCTGGAACCTTCACATACTATGGTAGAAAACCCTAGATGGGGAGTACAAGTCCGTTACGGTTGTTTTGGGCGCATTTGGGTGATTTGGAGGGATTGTCGGCTTGTTTGTGGTAATTCTACAAAGTAAAACTACTCTTATACAAAGGAACGTACCTGTTATTGAAAAAAGAAGGATTCGTGAGGAATCCATATCAAATAGTCGTTATGGGTGGTTGGGATGGATTGGTGGGTCTTTCTGGGTAATCAGATTTACTCCTATTCAAACGAACAAACCCACCGCACATACCCCGTCTTGGTGTAGGCCATTCAAGCTCTTAGCAACCACGTGCTACCTTAGAAACCAAGATGGCGGCCTCCATCAGACAAAAATGTCCGGCAGAAGTACTATCACCCTAACAACACGCGCTGCGCATACGCACTAAGACCACGTGTCACTATGGAGATGACGTCACAGGATGGCCGCTTCCGCGGGCTACCATGACAATCTAACACGAGTTAAATTGGGTCAGATTACCTTGGACATCACTTCTTAGGTCCCCTCACTAGGTCCCCACAATGTGGCAAATAAGGCCAAGTGGCCGAAAGCTCCAGTTACTGATTGATTTTATTATATAAAATGTCACACTATCTACCTACCCACTGAAAAATGTTGCAGGCTGAATGGGAACATAGTTTATTTAGTGGCCAAAAAGCCCTCGGGGATTCAAATCTTTTTTCCAATTTTCCCGGGGATACTCCCCGCCGCCATCTATAATTCTATTAGCATCACACCTTAGGTCTTGGGCATATATGACGCCCCTTGCGAAAGTATATCCAGAGGGGAGACACCTTTGAGCCGCCACTGGACCCAGTGGAAGTAACACAGGTATGTAGAAATATTAGACAGTCGAGATAATAATTCATAGCTTAGGGTTTTTAAAAATTTCGTTATAATTAACTGCAGTATTGGTAGAAGTTTGTAGGGATTTATCCAAATGATGTATCGAACTCAGAAAAAGAGACAACCAAAGGTTAAAAAAAAACGTTAGAGAAAGAGTCATGGGGATTGTAACCAAAATTGGCGAGAGTAGGTCAAAAGAAAGAGATCTTTGTGTGGCCTGCGTGACAAAGAGAAGACAGGTTTTGAAGAGTACCTTGACAATGGCACCATTGTAAGGGGAGGGGTGGTCACTGTTGTTCAAGCTGAGGTCGCGATCACTGGAGATTAGGGGGAATTGGGAAAGACGGTGGAAAAGGAGAGCCAAATGTGTAACTTGGGCGTAGTGTTGACCTTGGAATACGTTTTATTAGGAAGTCCAAAATCTCAATCTTCTAGATCAAAATTCACTGGGAGTAGTATAATGAGGACGTGGGATGGGAGAATTAAGGACGTGGTTAGTGGTTGACACAAATGCGATGGTTAGTATGCTTATTGGAGGGATTGTGAAGAATGGGGGTACAGAGTGTCTTCAAGCAGTTTGTCTCAGTATTGGGAGGAAAGATGCGTGGGAATCGGGAGGCAGTTCGAAGCACATGAGTAACCAAAACCTTCTCAACTGAGAACCACGGCAAATCAGCGGCCTGCCAAACTGTTATTAATAGTATATCGACCTACGTGAATAGTGTTAAAGCCTCATCCATCTGTAGGGTTCGATCCTCTAATGCTATGGGAACACAGGCCTTACATTACACGTATTTATTCCAGCTGAATCCCGAGGAAGCATATAATGTTTTATTGCAGTTGACTGATACCAGACGAGACCACTCGAACACATTCAGCCAGGCACCTCCACAAAAGCGATCGTCTTTTCTTCCAATTACAAGGTTCGAAAGGTAGTCTGGGTTCTCCAGAAACCCTCAAGCGGATCAGATTTTTAAAAATGTTCCCGGGGAGGGTTGCCTTAATCCCATCAGTAGGAGAAGACACGCTCACGAACATCCACAGCAGGGCTACGCTACGCACGTAGTTACTTTTCGGGCAAAATCTTCCACCCCCACCCGCAGCCATGGAAAAAAAGTTGACCCGTTGGTTTATATACGCCTGTGCTGGGTATAATCAGTGAAGTTGAAATATGATTAATATTATATAAATTCTCTGATCAACTTTGCCTCAGAAGATTTATCAGGTGCTTGCTGAGAAATGGCGGGGGGGGGGGGGGGTGATTATACATATACGTATTCGTCAGGGTTGTATTCAAAGATGCCAATTCTCTCGTGCTATTAGTTATATACTTTCTTAAAAGAAAATTGATTACTTGGACTTGTGTCGGGTTATAGCGAAAACGGCACCGTGTGAAAACTGCACCGAGTGAGCGAAAATGGCACCAATTGATTGTGGCGAGAACGTCACCAGTTCCGATGGCGAAATTAATTCATTTAAATTCTGCCTTTTTCTGTGTTTCGTTTTAAAACCGAGTATTTAACCTATGGTTCTCTAATAAATTTGTGGAAAATTGAGCAGTTAAAAATGAGAGGATACATCTCCCCTCCCAACTATCTCATGGTTTTCTTGTTGTTTAGCAGTGACTTCTAAACATTAAATGCAGTAACACCCCTCCCCCAACCCCCAACCTTTCCTCGGCCCTGGAATCTATCCAACCTGAATTCACGATACACCTCCTTCTTTATCATTTGACGCAGAAGTCAGAATCTTGTGTATGTGTGTGTGGGGGGAGGGGCAGGGGGGGGGGGGGGGGGGGGGGGGGGGGTGAGTCCGAATTCAATGCACGTGCCAAGGTAAAAAATTAAAACAAGGTCTATTAGGCCATATTTGGATGGGGCAGTCCAAACCCAAGAAATCCGGACTCCTGTGCCAAACCGAAAGTAACGGGCCCCGGATTTCACACGGTGCTGTTTTCGCCTGTACCCGTGTCACTGTCACACAAACAATCAAAGCCTAAACGGAGGTCTGTAGCAACATACTAAGGGCAGTTGTCGGCAAGACATGACAAATTTGGAAAACTGGTACGGCACTATTAATAAAATAATTTACGTCACGACTACAATACATACGTGTATATTTTATTTATTCACCAATTCACTAACGCGTTTTGAACAAGACTTGAGTTTTATTTTGAACCATCATCACGACGAACTGATAATCCAACTTCGTCAAAACACGCCTTCTGCAAAGGCAAAGCCGTGAAAATTCAAATTTACCTGTTCTCAAATGGACGGTCCCAGTTACGTCACTTGTGCATGGTTGCAAAATGGACGCTCTTCTGAAAATACACACAAATTCCCATAGAGAATTAAAAAATTTGTTCATATAATATTCGAGCGAGCTAAAATCACAGAAACGTAACGTCGCCGAAGTTAAATATATTACACATAATCGGGAGCTGAAAACTAAAAGATATTTTCTTGATTTTGTATTATTCCAGAGTTTATTTACCATTGGGGGGTTATGGAAAGGACAATA
>CM062291.1:77699-116845 GCA_031216915.1 Pictodentalium vernedei
GACCCCGCTCGTGCTCTCCCCAACTCGCCGCAAAGTGTTCTGCATCATCTGCTGGGCCCTATGTGATCATTAACCCCGGGATCCGGAATTTCTCGGTGCCCCTGCCCCAGAGAGAGAGAAGATAGAGAGAGAGAGAGTGGGGAAGGGGAAGGGAGGGATGGGGAAAGAGAGAAATCAAAATTTAAAGATTGCTGAGAGAGAGAGAGAGGGGGGAGGGATGGGGAAAGAGAAATCAAAATCAAAATTTAAAGATTGCGGAGAGAGAGAGAGGAACATGACCTTAAATAAACTGGTGCATTAGCGAAGTCACACAAACATGGATGTTATCGGAACTGGCTCTATATTAGCTGACTCCAATGTCACCAATATTTGTATGTTTTATTTGTCTTCAAGTTATGCTTCTTTTTTTTTCGAGTGAGGTTGGGTGAGCGGGAGGGGGTGGTGTATTTTATAAATGTACTTACAACTGCATCACTACCAGGTACACCATTGGCTAAATATGGAAATTCTTTGATCAAAGTCTCTGCGAGCTCTCGATATTGACTAGCTGTTGGGTAAATGAAATACAGTGATTGCAAAGCAGCCCTAATAATATTGCGTTGTTGCAATTTATGGGAGAGTGGCTATAGACACTCTCCCATAAATTGCAACAACGCAATATTATTTTAACATATTCTGATATCCAAAAATAATACAGCATTCTATTAGTTAATGCCTTGATTTCCCTTTTTTTTGTTTTTTCTGCGTTTTGGTCATTTTTAAGACAAAAAAAAATTATTTTTTTTTCCCCTGAAAATTTGGGGTCCGGGTGGGACTTAGAAAATTTTGGACTGAAATCCGAAAAAATTTTTTTTTGTTTTTTTATGCATTTCTGTCAATTTTAAGACAACAAAAAAAAAAAAATTTTTCCCCTGAAAATTTTGGGTCCAGGTGGGACTTAGAAAATTTTGGACCAAAATCCGGAAATTTTTTTTTTGTTTTTCATTTATTTCTGTCAATTTTAAGACGAAAAAAAAAAAAAAAATTTCCCCTGAAAATTTAGGGTCCGGGTGGGACTTCGAAAATTTTTGACCAAAATCCATAATTTTTTTGTTTTTTGTTTTTTATGCGTTTCTGTCAATTTTAAGACAAAAAAAACATTTTTTTTTTTACACCGAAAATTTGGGGTCCGGGTGGGACCAAAATCCGGAAAATTAGTTTTAACGTTTTTTATGCGTTGTAAGAAGAAAAAAATTTAGGCTGAAAGTATTTTGTTTGGGAAAAAAATCTGTTTTTTATGTGTTTATCTCAATTTTGGGACGTTAAAGTGCAGGAACTGAAAATAGAAGGAAAATCCTGTGTATTGTGTGGGCACAATCGCTTCATCTAGTTGGTATATGCTTTTCTTAGGAGGGGCGTATGCAGCTTATTCAAGTCAAGTCCCTCGTTTGATATTTAGACTACCATGTCAGGTGAGTGCCCTCAGGCCCCCTGGGGCCTCTTGTTTTTATTCCTATCTGTCACATTCCAGGTATGTATGAAATTGTTTATTCAGCAATAATCCTAATCTTTTCACAGGAGTCTTATAAAAACATCTCAATCTTTAATGAATTAGCAGTTGAAACCCAATTAAGAGCTTTTAATACTTCTAATTATGTTAGTATAACCACAATGGATTTTCCAATTCCAGAACAGGTAAAAAGTTTTTGTCATGGTTTCAGTCTTCAAAGGGGCGGTCTTTCAAGAGAGGTCCATTATGGCATAAAAGTACAAGTTGGCACCAGGTCACAGTGGTCTCTCAAGACAGGTGGCAGGTGGTCTCTCAAGACAGGTGGTCTCCAATAGCAGGTCCATTATAGAGTAAAACCAATCGGTGCCTGGCAGATATGGTCTCTCAATCAAGACAGGTGGTCTCTCAAGACAGTGGTCTCTCAAGACAGGTTTTACTGTATCATTAGAACCAACGCATAGAGCCAGTTCTAATGACACCCATTTTTGTATGCTTTTATTGAGAAGTATAAAAATATTTTGGTCTGTGGGGGGCTTATTTTGGAAAATGTTTTGGCCATTTTGGGCTTATTTATTTAGTAAGGTAAATGTTATGGCTAAATTTTAATAATGTGACCTAATTTCAATGAGACTTCAAGAACCATTCTCGTCCACTTCTGGCAGTTGTGACATGGCTAAACTTTCCAGGTAAGTCAAAGCAATCAGAACCATTCTCTTCCACTTCTGGCAGTTGTGACATGGCTAAACTTTCCAGGTGAGTCAAAGCAATCAGAACCATTCTCGTCCACTTCTGGCAGTTGTGACATGGCTAAACTTTCCAGGTGAGTCAAAGCAATCAGAACCATTCTCATCCTCTTCTGGCAGTTGTGACATGGCTAAACTTTCCAGGTGAGTCAAAGCAATCAGAACCATTCTCGTCCACTTCTGGCAGTTGTGACATGGCTAAACTTTCCAGGTGAGTCAAAGCAATCAGAACCATTCTCGTCCACTTCTGGCAGTTGTGACATGGCTAAACTTTCCAGGTGAGTCAAAGCAATCAGAACCATTCTCGTCCACTTCTGGCAGTAGTGACATGGCTAAACTTTCCAGGTGAGTCAAAGCAATACAAACTTTCATAGGATATATCGCCAATAGTCACATTGTCGTCTATCTCATTTCCATCAAACTTAGTCACCTGGAAAGTAAAGTCATCAGCGTCACCAACTTTCGATTTCCCACTTGAATTAAACAAATCTTTGCCTAATTCTATCAGTGATGTTTTTGTATAGCTTTTAGGAACAATGGGCTCGCGTGTTCCTCCGCCCATTTTTGATTTTTGTTGGATAAATGTCTTTGTTTTAAAACACCAGTGTTTCCAACCAAGTTAAATGTTCTAGTCTCCTTTACAGCATTCCTAATATCAAGGCCCCGTTGTATTCGCCTCGATTCACTTGTTTCAGGCTACGGCCTTTGTAATGTTTCTTTTAGTTCCTTAATCAAATCAAGTTTTTCGTTCTTCTTCTTTGGTGTAATGCAATCTCCCCGGCAGGCAAGCCTATCTCCATAGATGGGCAAGTACACTGCCAATTCTACGTCTGACATTGCTCGAACAGCACTTTCATCAATCTGAAAATATATAAATAATATATAAATAAAAACCTGTTTATGAAAGTGTACTGTCACTTCCTATAATTACGAGGGCTTAACTATCACTAAATAGGCAGGTAACTTTTCTACAGGGTCAGTGCTAAAACAATTAATCAACTAATTGTAGTCAACGCGATTATTACCTGTAATCGATTATAAAAATCGCCAGTCTATTGGCCGAACCCTCAATTCAATTCAATTCAATTTATTTCATACAAATACAAACATGAGGCGAAAAAACAAGGTTACAAAATCATTGACAGATGTATACTGTTAGGAATGACATAGTCTTACGACTGTCTTCCTGTCATCCCCTGGACAATCTAATAATGTAAGTTAAAAGAACAGAATGGCAAATGTTAAGGTTAAATAAGCTATATCTGGACAGCAAGTAGTTGTTACTTTTATTTTGAAATCGAATTGATTGGAACTGGTTAAAATTTTCTTCGTCATGAATCAAACTCCAGAATGTTCTATCATTTGTTATTTTGATTTGGCACATTGAATGAGTAATCGAGTAATTGGTTAATCAGTTGACCAGTCAATTGAACAATTGGGCACTCAACTAATTTATCAGTTAATGAATTAATAAACTGACAGTGTTTCTGAATAAATGAAATTATAATATATATATATTTTTTGCAAGTAGACCAGTAGACCAGTAAGGTGGGGTAATGTATAATCGGAAAACCGTAAATCGTAAATTGGAGGGGAATATGTTCCTGAGCTCGCGAGGAGAAAAAGAAGTCGATAACAACCCGAGAGTCTACTTATTAGTCGGTAATCAAATAATCAATCAATTAATCAATTAATTAATTGACTGTATTTCCGAATAAATGAAATAATATATTTATGCTGAGTAGACCAGTAAGGTCATGGGTGATATATAATCGGAAAACCGTAAATGGCAAGGTAATATGTTCTTGCGCTCTCAAGGAGAAAAAAAAAGGCGATAACAACCCAAGAGACTAACTATTAGAGAGCAGGCAGTCGAGATATCTCAGGTGGGAACAGCTGATATCGGCGTTATATGTGTTTAGAAATTGATCAATAAATGGTTTTTTGAATAACGTGCGGTTGGAGGTTCTTAACATTGTATCAAGGTCGTTTCACATTTTAGGAATAGAAAAATATGGAAGAGATGCTGAGTGCGGGGTTTATGTGTGTTCAGGTTTCCACATTGCCTTGTATTCATGCCTGAGGGGTTTGAGTACACTTGGAATGTAGTTTCAAAACTGACAGGGAGGTTGTGTTCTGACCAATCGTGCATGAATAGAAGTGAGTGTAGCTTGTATAAACCGTTAAATTTGAGAATTTTCAAACGTTTGAAAAGGGAGTCCGTATGTGAGTTGTACTTTTTGTTCGCTATGATACGAACAGCCTTTTTCTGCAACTTCAGAATTTATTTGCTTGCTGGTGTGTTACCCCATATTTGAATCCTGTAAATTAAATGGCTTTGAATTAGGGTGAAATAAAGTGAACATAACGTCTCGAGCGGCAGAAAATTTTTGGCTCTTCTCAGAATATAAATTGCCCTGGATAGCTTTGTACAGAGAGCAGATACATGCTGATTAAATTTAAGATTCTCGTCCAGGTTAATTCCCAGAAATTTTATGAATTTGTCATGACTATTATTACCTGCAAATATTATGTCTGAGTTGTTCAAGAAAATTTTGGGCTGTGCGTTGTTGTATTTATAGTTGTCGTTTTGAGGGTGAAGAAGTATAACTTTTGTTTTTTTTGCTTTTAACGATAACTTATTTGCTAAACACCAATTGTTGATTTTCGATAATTCATTGTTGGCCATCTCCATCAGGAGATTGAGGTCGTTCCCAGAGTTATAAGCTGTTGTGTCATCTGCGAATGATAGGATGCTCATGTCAGTAGACTCACAAATGTCATTAATAAATAATACAAATAAAAGAGGGCCAAGTACAGAACCCTGTGGCACCCCTGTAGTAATATTTAGTAGGTCAGAGGATTCACTCGTGAATCACAGATACGGGAACCTCCCAGAGAGGTAGTTCTGAAACCAAGAATTAGCTATACCTCTAATGCCGTAATGTTCGAGTTTCCTAACAAGTATGTTGTGGTCAATGGTATCAAAGGCTTTAGAAAAGTCTAAAAACATGGATAGTGTGCAGTCTTTAGATGCTTTGTTATTCATTATGGCAACGTGGTTGATAAGATGCATTATTGGGTGAAATGTTGAATGTCCCTTTCTGAATCCGAACTGGTAGTTATAAATAACGTTGTTGTCATCTAAGAAATTTGTTAGCCTTTTATGCGAGTATATTGTGGTCAATGGTATCAAAGGCTTTAGAAAAATCTAAAAACATGGATAGCGTGCAGTCTTTAGATGCTTGTTATTCATTATGGCAACATGGTTGATAAGATGCATTATTGGGTGAAATGTTGAATGTCCCTTTCTGAATCCGAACTGCTAGTTATAAATAACATTGTTGTCATCTAAGAAATTTGTTAGCCTTTTATGCATTAATTTCTCTAGGATTTTTGAAAACGAGGGAAGAATACTTATTGGACGGTATTGGACTGTTTGTCGCCAAATTTAAAAATTGGTATTACTTTTGCGATTTTCATTTTGGATGGGACAATTCCAGTCGAAAATGACGTATTTATAATATGGGTTAAAGGAACGATTATTTCTTGTGTAATTTTAAGTAGTTTAGGAGAAATATTGTCCTGGCCAGCCAAAGTTTTTGTGGAAAGGCTTTTTATGGAGGATACGACCTCATCGATGCTTGTAGGTGATATGAAAAATGAATCGGAGACACTGTTTTTTAGGTAATCCGAGAATGGATGAGTGGAGCTTGACATATTGTTGATTACTCGATTTCCAATATTGGTGAAGTAACTGTTGAATTTCTCGGCAATGTGGATGGGGTCACTAAACTCTGCGTTATCTTCAATAAATGATGTCCCCGCGGGAACCCCGGGAAGTGAAGCAGTGCCTGTTCACTGCGGTAAACAGGCTCTGTTTTACTGGTAAAATAGGACCCAGTCACCAATGCTTGGAAGGTGCAAACCCTCTCTAAAATGGACAGCATGGCTTATTAACACTCACCCTAGGTCTTGAGTTGATACTCATGTTGTGGTCACGATTAGCCATTGTGCAAAAATGTGACCTTAAACACCAATAAATAAATAAATATCAATAAATGATGATGGTAGGGAAGGAGGAAGGTTTGACTTATTTATTGCTTTACGGAGAATTTCCCATGTGTTCTTAATGTTACCCTGATTTTCTAATAGTAATTGACTATAATAATTCTTTTTTTGTTTACGTTTAAGCTGATTAAAAATTTGGCAATAGGTTTTGTATCGCGTAATATTGTGGTTAGCTGGGGATCAGTACTTTCTTTCCAGAAGTTTATGTTTGTTCAGGGAGGACTGTAAGAGGCCGGAAGTCATCCATGGTTCTCATTTGATGTATTTTTTCGAGGTCTTTGTTATTCTCAACGGGAAGGCTTGGTCAAACGTTGTGTTTAGGATTGTTATACATTTCTCATACGCTTCATTTGCACTGGTCTCTTGGCACACATGGCTGAAGTCAGTCTCGGATAGCAGTTGTTTAAATAGGTTGATGTTCCTTGTGTTGAAGATTCTTTTAGGTTGGTCTGCGTCAGTAGGATGGGTTGTTTTGAGATTTTCGATATAGAATGTGGCGAAATGATCGCTCACATCAGTAATAATTATACCAGAGGTGTTTGGGTTTAGTTTGTTACAAAATATATGGTCAATTATTGTGGCCGAGTGACTTGTTACTCTTGTTGGTTTAGTTACCATGGGTGTGAATCCGGTGCTGAACAGCGATTCCAGATAATCATTAGTTTTTTGGTGTTGGTTAAAATTCAATAAATCTATGTTGAAGCCTCCCATCAAGTAAGTTGTCTTCTTTTCGGAATTGATTAGTTCGACCTTCCTGTTGTGATTGTTTTGCTAAGGCACTGGTCATGAGCAAAGCCAGTCTGTATATTAGCAGAAGTGCCTTTATTACCCAACTATCAAAATTGTTCGATGCTGTGCACCCTCGGCACATGAATTCTGATTGCTACGGTGTGGGGTCACTTCTTGATGGACCGGGGCGTAGACTGAGGGGGTGTTTGATTCAGAGGGAGTACACAGAATCACCACAAACAACCCGACAACGATCCAAACCTACCACAACTAACGATTATTTGGCTCGAATCCCCACAGAAAGTAGCACAGAGTGCTATAGTGGCTAACCTAGGACCTTCTTAGCCCTTGTTATGGTGTGGGGTCCCTTCTTGATGGACCGGGGCGCAGACTGAGGGGGTATTCGATTCAGAGGGAGTACACAGAATCACCACAAACAACCCGACAACAGTCCAAACCTACCACAACTAACCAATTTGTCTTGAATCTCCACAGAAAGTAGCACAAAGTGCTATAGTGGCTTACCTCTTGGCGGACTGCAGTACGGTAGCTTCCTGGTATTTCGTATGTATGTGGGTAACCTCTGCAGGGCCTTGAGTATAGGGGCGCCTCTAGAAGAAGGGGTTGCTCTCGTTCAGTCCCCTGGAGGTCTTCTGCAAATAGGATACCTTTTTGGTGGCCCAGGGTGTGTTTTGAGGGTGTTTGATTGTGTGGGAGTACTCCGGTAGAGCAGAAGAGCCATATGAGCGAGGGTACTCTGGTAGAGCGAAAGAGTCATTTATGCGGGGGTACTCTGGTAGAGCGGAAGAGCCTATCATTTGGAACAGCTTGTATCTGTTTGCTGGCCTTTTATCCTCATTCTCCTGAACGATCCTATTCTATTCTGTTGCCACAAAGTGCTCAATCCAAGAAGCCACAGAGCAGTCTCTCGGACAGGGGCTCCGTGAATGACTCCTTCCAGTGAGCGCTATGAGGAGAGGATGACTTGTGATCCTCCTCACACAGCCTCCTTCAAGCTACTGATCACCTTAGGCGATCACTAGTGATTGTTAGAGTCACTGCCTGGGAGTGACTCCAAGAACGACTCTTCTACTCATTTGAAGGAGGCTGTGAGGGGAGAAACACTAGTGATCCTCTCCCCATAGCGCTAATTGGAAGGAGTCGTTCACGGTGCCCCTGTCCGAGAGTCTGCTCTGTGGCTTCTTGGCTTGAGGACAACTCCAAACTGCTATGGGCAAGGCCTGCAATAGGGAATGGCACACGTACATAGGTAAGCTTTCTTGTTCAAACGCGACTATAAAATGAGCTATCACGACACACTACTGATGGGTTTTGAGAGTTCTGCTATAGGGCATGGGCTCACCCATGGTGATCACTAGTGATCGCCAGTGATCGTTGGGACGGAGATGAATCGCTTGAGAGACACTCCTCAGGAGTGACTCCGAGAGCGACTCATCTACTCATTTGAATGAGTAGATGAGTCGCTTGAGAGTCACTCCCTGCTAGTGACTTTGAGAATGACTCTTCTATTCATTTGAAGGAGGCTGTGAGGGAAAGGATCACAAGTGATCCTCTCCTCATATAGCTAACAGACTCATGGGAATGAGTCGTTCACAGAGCCCCTGTCGGAGAGACTGCTCTGTGGCTTCTTGACTTGAGCTCTTTGTGTTAACAGAATAGAATAGGATCGTTTGAGGAGAATGAGGATGAAAGGTCAGCAAACGGATCCTAGCTGTCCCAAATGATAGGCGCTTCCGCTCTACGGGAGTACTCCCGCACAATCAAACACCTCTCACTCAGAACACCCACCCCCGCCTATCAGAAAGGTATCCTTCCAGAAACTCTTCAGGGGTGACCCAGGGGACTGGCCGAGTGCACCCCCTTCTTACAGAGGCGCCCCTATACTCAAGACCCGGCAGAGGTGACCCACATACTTCGAAGTTACTTGAGGCTACCATATGGCAGTCCGCCAAGGGATAAGAAAGTCCTACGGTTGCCACAGTAGCACCCCGTACTACTTTCTGTAGGGATTCGAACCAGATAGCGGTCCATTGGGGGTAGATTTGGACCGTTGTCGCACTGTTTGTGGTGATTCGGTGTACTCCTGCTGAATCGGAAGAAGGGACACTGCACCATAGCAACAGCACAGTACAAGAGAAACCCCCAAAAAGGCTTCAAATCAGGACACTCTGCTCTACTGGAAGTATTCCATAGCATCCAGAACATACTCCCGCACAATCGAACACACCCCAGAACATGCTTCTAGCAACAAGACAACCATTGGGGTCTATAGCATCCCTAACAACCAAGATGGCGGCGCCCATAAGTAAAATGGCCGGCAGAAACTTGCGTCACCCTAGAAACACGTGCTGTGCATGAGGACCACATGACACCATGGGAATGACGTCACAAGATGGCCTCTCACATGGGCTACCATGGCAACCTTAACCCCACCCCTTCCGGTCATGTGGCTGATGACGTCCGATGAGATCCAGGATGACATTCAGGCAATGGGAGCCGTCCGGGTATGTGACATTTTACTGTTATTGCTGCTTAGCCCATTGCCTCTTGTGGAGATGATTCAATGTAAAACGACTATGTTTATAACTCCATATGATTGATAATGATCACTTGCCATTATTTCTCCGAAAGATCCTATGATCACTATGAGCAGAGTAACTACTACTACTACTACTACTAATGTAGTTGTAGTAGTAGTCATCGTCCTAATACTACTACACAGTGACCGTTGGGAACAGCGAGCAATCGCGCCAGCGCACCATCGCTTTTTCATATACCGCGAGTAATTAGTCGCGCACGTTTATCTTCCGGTCGTGTTCAAAGCCTTCGTCGGAGAAGTGCAAAGTACAGAAGAACCTGTGATGAGCAGGGGTCAGCCGAGTGGGCGACTTGGGCGAAGAAGTCGCCTTGTCATTCCTCAAGTCGCCTTGGCTTACATTGGGGGCGAAATTCAAGTCGCCCTCCCAAACTTCCTTGGGAGACATGGCAGTTTAGTACTTTACTGTATTTTCTTATGTTTTATTTTTTAAAAACACACGCTTCCGCAAAAAACAGTAAACACGGTTGCTGTTAAAGTCCGTCACACGGCTTTGAAAATAGCCTAAACTAGCCCAATTTTATATTTCTGAAAAGAATTGCAATGGCATAGTCGTTCGAACAATTCGCCCCAACTGATAGCAACCAGCACAAAATGGCTATTTAAAAACAAAGTACCTGTTATGGAATATTGATGAAACCACACATAGATTTTCCGTACAACTTTATTCTACCGAACGATCTACAATACTGACTTCCAAAATACCTGAGCCAATTACCTGGCCTCACCTCAGTGAACACGATCACGACATGCACAAACTCAATCACTGTTAATAAATGAACCAGGTGTCATACTACAGGTGCGACCAAAACAAGAACAGAAACGTGATCTATACAATTCATAACATCCTCCGGGGGAGGACCAACACGTGCAGCTTGTATAAATATAAACACATAATATACCCGAAATAGAACACAATTTATTGTTCAGTAAGGATTTTAGATATTTTATCTGATGCTCTAATAGCGGCTTCTCGTTTTGGGGGACGTGATGTAGATTCTGCACTAGGGGTATCGATACCTTTTGCAGGATGAAGGTCAGCCTTTCGATCCGCACGAATTTCCAGAGGATACAATTTGGTAATTGGACGATTTGTGATACCGTTCTTTGTACGTAATGTCACAGAACGAACATGACCGTCTTTTCCTACGTGTAAACTAGTAACTATTCCAAGTTTCCAAAGTAGGCGTGGACGTTCATCGTGGATTTGAACTACATCACCAACTTGAACTGATGAAGAGGTATCGTTACTTTTATTGTAACGCTCCCTCAGTGACAGTAAATATTCATTTTTCCATCGAGCCCAAACATCATGTATAATGTTTGAGAGGTGCTTGGCCTTTTGAATGATTCTATTGCCATTGAAATAATCAGGATCAGTTAGTTCATCATCTTCAACAGGCACATGTGGGAGGCTCAGTAAATTCCTCCCGAGCATGAGAGAAGAAGGTGTAACGGGCTGAATCTCATTCATATCTGATGATACAAAAGTTAGTGGTCTATCGTTAATGACGGCTTCAACTTCAGTCACTACTGTATTGAGCTCATCAAAGCTGACGCGTTTGCGCCCAAGTACTTTCTTCAGCACATTCTTAGTAATGCCAATCATTCTTTCCCAAAAGCCACCATACCATGGCGCGCGTTTGGGAATGAAGGACCATGTTATGTTTCTATTGGTTAAGTCCATATTCACATTCGGATTGGAGAACATATCTCTTAAAAAATCTGATGCGGCAGTAAAAGTGCTAGCATTGTCTGATAAAATTTTTCTCGGAATACCTCGCCGTGCAATGAATCGTCGCAAGCACGAAATGAACGTTTCTGTGGTAAGATCACGAACCAATTCTAAATGTACAGCACGCGTAGTGGCGCACGTGAACAGACAAATATGTACCTTGAATGGCGGATCAGAAACCATTAAAGGTCCACAAAAGTCAATTCCAGTTACTTCAAAAGGCGTATTGTCTGTGACCCTTTCTTCTGGTAAAGGGGGTGCCATGGGCGCTTTATACGGCTTGCCTATCACCTTCCTGCACGGAACACAGTCCTTAAGGACGCGCTTTACAATTTGCCGTGCGCGTGGTATCCAGAACTTTTGTCTAAGGCATGACACTGTTTGATTTAAACCTGCATGTAACATTAAATTATGATAATACCTTGTGACTAAAACTGTGAGATGATGATTCGAAGGTAACAGTATTGGAAATTTTGTCAAAAAATCAAGGTCAGCATTACCAATGCGACCGCGAGAACGAATCACCTTGGAATCATCAATAAATAACTGCAACTGTGTAATAATTGGCTGTGATCGAGGTGATGCCTGATTTTGCAAAATGTCAAAAACATCTTTATACACATCGGCTTGACAGTGTCGTATGAGATATAGTTCTGCCCCATTCAATTCACTGATTGACAGAGGGCCTTTCTCCCGAGCGGAGGCAGATTTTCTTGCATTGGACACGAAACGAAGAACAAATGCAGTGACTCTTTTCAATTTGATAAAAGAGGAGTATTTTGATTGATTAATCAATTGTTCTGATGAATCGTGTCTTTTGCGAGAACATCTGCCCTGTACACCATTCGATATCACGAGTGACTTTTCTTCAAATACAGTGGGAGTGACATAATCATCAACTTCGGGAATTTCATTACTGACCCATTTTGGCCAGAGGTCTTTATTACCCAACCATTTGGGGCCATTCCACCAAATAGTTCTACCAAATAAGTCGCTGCTTGAACATCCGCGACTCAAAAGGTCAGCTGGGTTGTCAGCCGAAACACAATGATGCCAGTTACATGAATCTGTCAAAGACTTAATTTCAGACACCCTTTTAGACACAAACACGGGAAGTCTTTTATCAGAATTTAACCAGTATAGTACAATTGTACTGTCAGTCCACATATTAAGTTTAACCACATTGGTAGTTTGAAAACTGTTCCGAATATGAGATGCCAAACGAGCCCCTATAAGAGCTGCCAAAAGTTCTAATTGCGGAATGGTAAGAGGTTTTATAGGCGCTATTCTGCTTTTTGACATAACAAACTGTGGTATGGTTGAATTGTCGAATTTCACATAAGCTACAGCACCATATGCTCTCGCACTAGCATCCGTGAACACATGCAGCTCTAGCTTATTAGATGTATCATTGCACTGGTTCAACAATCGATCGAAAGTGTATTGAGAAGCTTTTTGTGTTTCACTACTAATACAACTCCACTCAGTAGATAAATCACAAGACACAGGCTCGTCCCAATCTAACCCTTGGGACCAAAGTTTCTGCATAAACATTTTTGCAAGAACGGTCACAGGTGAAATGAAACCAAGAGGGTCAAACAGTTTACATGTATCACTTAGAATTTCACGCTTAGTAGTAAGAGCACCGCTGTTAAACGACTTATCTGGAAATGCAACTGTGTCTGTTTTAGTGTTCCATTTTAACCCTAAAACTGACACAGTTGTATCAGTACTTGAGACGTTTTCGAAACTTGCAATGGAATCCAATCTTTTTGAGTTGGACGACCACGACCGAACATTGAAATTTCCCTTTAACATTAGACATCTTGTTTGTCTATAGTATTGAATAAGTCGGTCTTCAGACTGTAGGCTGGCTATGAAATTGTCAACATATACATTTTGTATCAAATTTTGAGAAACATCTGATGAATGTGTCAGCAGATGTTTTAGGATAGTAGCATTCAGTATAAAGGGAGAAGATTTTGCTCCAAACAAGACTACATTGAAGCGGTATACTTCAAAGTCAGAATTGGGATCACTTGGATCCGCCAACCACAAAAATCGTGTGAAGTCTTTATCTTTATCTGCTAGTTTCACATGTAAGAACGCTTTCTCTACATCAGATATGACAGCAAACCTATGTAGCCTAAACCTCATTAGAATAGCAGAAATATCATTTTGAAGGGCTGGGCCAGTTATCAGACAATCATTGAGGCTTGGGCTTGATTTATCACGTCTACAACTACAGTCGTACACAATACGCATAGGTGTAGTAGGAGAATCTTTAAACACCGGATGATGCGGAATGTAATGACATTTACCAGTTTGGCCAGATGCTATATTGCCACAATGGACTCGTTCAATGAAACCTTTGAGCAACTGATCTTGTATAAGTTTATCGTATGCCTTAAGAAGGGTTGGTTCCTTCGCTAACCGACGGACTGTAGATCTAGTTCTAGCACTAGCAATTTCAAGGTTTTCGGGTAATGCGTTGTGATTGTCCCTCCACGGTAACGGGGCCACATAAGAATTGCCATCATGAATAATATCATTACAATACATTTCTAATAACTCATTAGCACCCTTAATTTCTGCGGGGGGTTCTATGCCAATTGTTTCCAATTTCCAGAATTTCTCAAGGTCTAAATTGTCACTACAATGCTCAGTACAAATATTCAACATGTTTTTTGATACGTTACATTTATCGTTGTGCCTTAGTGGCCCGGCAAGTAGGTAACCTAATTTCGATTGTACAGCAATCGGACCACTTTCTCCCCGAATCTGCGTGCCTTCGACTATGTTGTAGTATTGGTCTGCACCCACTAAAATATCAATGACAAATGAAGACGCATTAGAGACTGGGTGGGCCAACTTAAGACCACGTAGATGAGAATAGTAAACAATTTCACGGTATTTGCTGATGTTCAGTGGAGTGGAAATTTGTGGAACCACAAGCAAATTCAGTTTCACTGTTTCATTATCACATAACATGTTAATTGTAACAATGTCAAGCAATCTAGTTTTATGTGTTTTTGAACCAAACCCAGACAAATTTACCTCCCTTTTCTCAATCGGTTGAAGTTGGAGTTTATCAGCACAACTTTGACTTATGAAAGAACATTGGGAACCATCATCAAATAATATGTTTGCACTAACTGAACACGTTGGTGAAGAAACATCGGTTACTGCCGTTTTCAGTAAAGATGAAGACACAGTGTTGTGAATCGGAATATCAGTAACGTTCTGCGAATGCAGAGTTGAACTTAATTCAGTGTTTGAAGAATTGGCATTACAATGGAATGACTTATTCGGTTCTAGATCTAAATTTGAATTTACTACTATTCCTGCCTCGGACTCTGTTTGATATTGCTCATGTTGTAGGTTTACAATCTTGGTAGGCTCACATAAACTCGAATGATGCTTCCGTTTACAATTCCTACATCTGAATTTTGACGCACATTCAGAAACTCGATGCAAGCTCGACAGACAGTTGAAACACAGATTCTTTTTCCTAACAATATTGAGGCGATCTTCGGAATCACGCACAGTGGGACAGACCGACGAATGGTGTGCTTCACTTGCACAATATACACAGTTTATTGATTTAGTTTTTAATATTTTATTTTGTTTCATGTCATTTGACTGTATTGTATTACTAGAAGTGTTCGCAATCATTGTTGACACAGTGGATTCGCAAAATTGTTTGTCAAGACCCGCTTCTAAAATGTCTACTTCTAGTCTCAAAAATTCACGAATTTCTTTTAGTTTAAATTGTTTATTTCCGTGTTGGCGGACGATATTACTCCGTATAGTAGACGGTAGTTTCTGCATGATAAGAGATGACAACATATCACTATAAGAAATCTGTCCTTCTTGCATAGCATCTAAGGATCTTACGTGAGATTCAAGTTCGTCACGAAATTTTGTCAGACTGTGTATATTGTTCTGTGGAGGTGTCAGTGACGTTAAAGCATGGAGATGGGCATTGATAATCTTGTGTGGTTGGCCATAACGTTGTTGTAAAATCTCGATCGCCTCTGTGTAGTTATCGTTCGTGAGTGGCAAACCGTTTATGCAAGACGCCGCTTGGCCTTTTAAAAGAGACCTAAGATGTTGGAACTTTTGCACTGGAGGTAATTCGGAATGAGGTACGGAATGAACCGCTGCAACAAACGAATCCCAGAATGTCTGCCATTCCATGATTTCACCATCAAAGTTCGGTAGAACCAATTTCGGAAGTTTTGCGCTTTTGTGAAACGATTTAGTATCAGACATAACATCGAAATCTGGCTTTTTGGGATTCTTTTTGTGGTCGGTAACAATCATATCAAAATTTAATTTTGCCCGTTCGATTCTCCGTGTGTAATTTTCAATTTCGTCTGCTTCGGTAGAGAACTTTTCGTCATCCGAAATCATTGACAATATAGAGTCATTTAAAGTCGACAATGTACTAATACGTGTTTGTACTTGCGTTACTAGAATTTCCAACTCCCTGTAGTTTGGTGTTTTCTCCAGAAGAAGGTCATCTGCTTCTTTGATTATTCTGGTAACATGACCTCGAATAGCTGCCCGTTTCCTTTTAAGTGAGGATAATTCTCTTTCGCCGTCGACTAGGTTCATACTTTCCTTTCTCGGCTCGAGGGACCAATTGTTATGGAATATTGATGAAACCACACATAGATTTTCCGTACAACTTTATTCTACCGAACGATCTACAATACTGACTTCCAAAATACCTGAGCCAATTACCTGGCCTCACCTCAGTGAACACGATCACGACATGCACAAACTCAATCACTGTTAATAAATGAACCAGGTGTCATACTACAGGTGCGACCAAAACAAGAACAGAAACGTGATCTATACAATTCATAACAGTACCAGACAACAACGAATCACACAAGACACGCATCGAGTTAATTAGAATTTATTAAAGTTAACCATCGTTTCAAAACAAAAAAACTGTATTGGAGACAGTTCGCCCATATCGAAATTGCTTGCGGTTACGCTCTGTTCCACTGAAAAATTGGCTGCATTGAAATAAAGTAGAATTGGTGTTTAGGAAAATCTCTACTTTAGGAAATAGTTGCGGGTAACAACTAGGGTTCTTACCAATGAGTCCTGGTGAAAACACTTAAAAAGATAGCTGTTTGTAATTCGTCAATCGACGTGTTTGCCGTCCTGTTGATAAGAGAGAGAGGCTGGTCTTCTTCTTGATTCTTTGATTCCAGTTCGTTAATCCCTGTCACATGAGGCCTCAGAGTGGTGGTATTCATCTTCACAGCTGGAACAGGTTCCGGAGAGTTCTGGAAGTCTTTCCTGGTTCGCAGACTGTCTCTGATGATGTCACGCGAGTGGGATTATATAGCAATTCTACAACACTCTTCCCCGTTTAATTTAAAAAGCCAAAGATTGTCATGCCAAAGAAAAACTTCTCGGGAACCCAACTGACCTGGAGTACTTCCGGGAAGTTAGGAAAGAAGAGTGCGCTCAAACTTTAAGAGTTTGATCTTTTGATCCCCTATACCAAATGGGGTGACCTAAACATGTAGCAATAAAACATCCCAATAAATGCCTAAAAGAGATCATGACATCCGCTCTACCACTGGGGAAATCCCCGGTGGACGAGAGGAGCCCTCAATGAATACTGTCCTAACCAATTTTTGACTACGCCCTTTGATAGTGGATGGATAAGGAATTCATAAATATTGACCTGAGGGTTAATTCTCAGGTCGCCAGCCTAACAATTTTTGATTATCCTCCACCCCTTGCACCCCCCTGGAAATAGTTATTCACCATTTCCTGTCTAGGGTGATGGGGGCAACATTCCTAGTTGTTTTGAGCTAATACGTCCTCCATTAATTCTCTGCAGATGACAGACACTGTTAATTTGGGGTTGGAATCTCTCAAGCCCCAGCCGTTGGTCGAGACCAAATCTGTTCCCCAAGTTTAACTCTTTTGGTTGGGCTTCATTTGTTGGCACTATTATTTTTTTTTTTTAAGCTTCGTAAGTTATAGGAGTCTACATTTCTGCTGGGGGCTGCCCGGCAGGTGAGACTTCACCCCAATGTTTGAATTCAGGGTCCTCAAGGAAGATATTACTATTCCGAACCTGCTCGGGGGGCTTCCCTGGGCGACTTTTATTCCCTTTTTGCGAAGCCTAACTTTTCCCTGTCTGGTGCAGCAGGTTTGGACCAAGGTTCTTCCTAGCCCATTCACACCCTGACTGGTCTGCCCATATCTGCCAAGTTTTGAGTCTCTTTCTGTCTGCTGTAAGTTGGGAATGAACCAACCCTGCAGTAGGGCAAATGCACCCCACATCGTGTGAATATTCTGTCCAACCTTCCCCAGGGTCCCAGTGTATTCCTAAGACTCCAGGTCCAAGTTGACGTACCTCGTAACCCGATCTTATTTTGTCAGCTTCAACTGTGACCCCACCGGGGTCCCATGGTTGCCCAGACAACCCTGGTTCAATGTATGAATTTGTATATCTCTGTTTTTCGGTACTATTCCTGTCTGCTTGTGATTGGTAGGGTATGGCCCCTGGATCCCAGGGTATTCTTAGGGTTCCTGGTCTAGTTTTAACCTTACGCTGCTCTTTTGTGGGGGGCATTCATTCATTTGTTTAATGCCATGGGATTCTGCGTCATCTATCAGGATTTGCGAAAACTCTTTAGCCACCTGAGCAAATGTTTCCTCCCAGTCTGCCTTACCGACGTATTGGCCGGACTTTGTACCCAGAGTAGCATCAGTTCCATTGGCTTCTGCAATGATTTGGGAGTTGTGCAATGATCGACTGCGATGGTTTACGTTCAGAACACGTCCAACAGGTTGCGTCTGTTTGTCATGCACCGATTGGCACTCTAACATTGGTTCTGTTTTTGCTGGTTTAATTATAAAGTCGGTTATCCGTGGCCCCTTTTCACATTTTAGCGATGTGACAGAGCTTGCTGGACTCGCAGCGTCTTTACACACAGTCACCTGGGCAACCCCCTGAGGCGACAGGGATCTTCCCTGTACTTCAGTTTGTTTGGTCTCGGAATTAGTTCCAAGACCCTGTGGGTTCCCAAGGTCCAATGTTGTCAGACACTCTTTTTCGTATACTTTTCGGAGCTTGGTTTCACTCAATTCCTGACATTCATTAGTTACTTTAGGAACAACCCAATCCCCCAAGGAGAGAACTTCCTCCCTGAAGTAGGCTCTTCCATCGTGTTTAATCAGGAAATCACACCCTAGTAAGACAGCATCGCTGATTGGTGCCACATATAGGAATTCATTAAAAATTCTGTCACCTATTTTGATTTCCAATGGGCCTACATAGTAACCTTGCAGTTTACTGTCCCTCTCTGCAGTTTGGAGCCCTACTTTCTTAATTATGGGTGGAGTTGGTTTCAGTTTTCCAAACAATTTATCGGACATAACTGTGACCATGGCACCCGAATCCACAGTTGCAATTGTTTCAACTGACTCTATCTGGAGAGAGATCCGGACAGAGAATGACGGCTTACATTGTCGAATAGTGATCACATTATCAGAATCCTTGACGCCATTGTCGTATGCGAGATTCCCAGTTGCCCGATTTGGGGCAATTCTGGGCGGACTGTTGCCCTGGAGGTGCCCAATACCTGAGCATGAGTAGCACTGGGCCCTACTAGGTGAGGATGACCCAGACCTAGGTTGTTCCTGGGTCTGTTCATCCCTCCCCCGGGACAAAGACTCTTTTGGATTATCCAGTTTATTTAAAACATTTCCCACCATGGTAGTGAGTTTGGTTAACCCTTCCTGGTTCCCAATCACTTGTTTTTGAACCTTCTCAATTTGTGTTTTCATAGCAAAAGACTCTGCTTTCAAACTCTTTATCTCAGTATAAAAGTTCATGATGTTGGGTGAATGAGATTGATTACGGTCCTCCTCCCCGTTGTTTATATCAGTTCTATTTCCATGACAATATCCGTCTCTTTTGGGTGACCTACCTCGTCCTGTTTGTTTCCACACTCTGATTTGGGGAGGGTCTTCCTCCTCAACCGACTCATTAAGGAAAGGACTCAGCTCGCGTACCTCGCGTTGCGTTTGGTTGTTCTTTTGTCCGTATATGGCGGTTTGGTTGTACTGGTGCCACCTGATTTTGTTTATGGCATCCTCAATTGTGGCGGGACGCTGGTTTACCACTGCCTCCCCTGCTCGACTGTCGTTACAACCATGACAAAATTTGATAATGGCCTGCTCTAGTGTAAAGTGTGCAGGGCAATCACGGAAAGCACGATGAGCCAATGCCAAAATGGTGTCACCCCATTCCTCCAGGCCCTCCGTTTGTCCCTGTTTAGCCTGTTGAAACTTAAGTTGGGCAGTTTGTGGCAAGTCATGGAACCCGAATCGGTTCTCCATACCCTGCAGCAACTCGGCCCATGTCATATTTTGGTTACGCTCTGCCAACAGGTTAGCGTGCTCTGCTGCCCTGTCCTTCAAACACAACCCAAACAGACATTTCCGGTCATTTTCCTCTAGTACCTCCTCATACTGGAGCCAATCCTGAAACCTCCTTTTAAATAAATGCCACGGTTCCGACCCATCATACTGCATAGACTTGGGTACCTGCGTTTTCCTCCTATATGGTCCTTGTCTGTTATCCACGGAAAACTGCACTGGGGAAGAATGGTACCCCGCCCGACTTTGCTGGTAACCTACCGGCAGAGTCGGTTGGGGGGGCACTGCTTGCCATTGTGGGTCCCGACCGACCGGAGCGGACATAGGCCACATACCCTGCCCCCTCATAGTCGGCTGATCCCCCATCGGACCCCACTACTGATTTTGAATGTTCGATACCCCAGTGAGTTCTGGCGCAATCGACTCCTCCCATGGCCTCTGGTCTGCATTCCGGGCTTCATTCACATTTAGTCCTACTGGTCTTGTGTTCACGACTGGGGTACCTGTTTCCGACCACCTCCGTACCCTCTCGCGAAAAGCACCATCACTTTCACCTACTGACTGTACAAGGCAGTTCAACTTTGGCGAAGCTTGGGGCCCTAAGGTGTCTCTGTACCCAGGTGACCCTGTCCCTGGGCAGTAGGTTTGTTCCTCACTGGGGACTGCATTCCCCCTGGACTTAAGGTCCGGCACTACATAGGGATTGGGGGCACCCTGCTGGTAAACCTCCCCCAAACCAGGAATTTCCCAACCGGCCACCCTAGACTGTAGAGGCCTCTCCCACACTTCAGGGGTTGCCCCTACCCTGCCTCTGTTGGGGCCTATCATGCCTGGATTCCCATACCTAGCTTGCACGCCCTCAGTGGTCTGCCCTGGGACCCTAAAAGGTACACCATCGCCTCCAACACCCCGACAGTCTCCTCCACCATTACATGTCGTCGTGATTTCTGGCCTGATCCCACTGTCATGGTAATTGGAATGGGGACCACCTCTCCAACCACTCTGGTACTCACTCCCACCTGTATTGGCTAAATTTCTATCCTGTATCCGGGGTTCCCTCAAATCCTGGGATGCCCCTCGGAAATCAGACTTGACCAAATTGACAAGTCGCTGCTTTTCATCCCAACCTGGACCAGCCGACTGGGATAATCCCAACCAGGCTGGACCCTCTGTGAACCGGTCTGATCAACATTTACTTTGTCTACACTCGTCTTCCCGTCGCCACCATCCGACCCAAAAAAGGGCAGTAAGACCCGACTCTGCAAGGGTGTATGGGCACCCTCAGATGGCGACGAGTTTGTTGTCAACAAGGATTCTTCCGGGTTGTATAGATTACACCTATCCTGTAACCCTGGCTTCTCGACTACTGTTTCCGTTGGTGGTGGGGTAGTCAGCCCGGAAATGCCCCAGGCTGCCCCCAGCCCTGGCGACGAAAAATCCATCAACACCTGACTCTTCAATTGCTTAACTAAGCCCTCATCCACCTCATTACTCACAATAATTCCTGGTGGGGGCCCAGAGAAGTCTATCATCCCCCACTGGTCCTTTGACCCTCTGAAATGGGGTATCGAGGAGAGATCCTCTCTCGAAAGGGTCCCATACTGAGCCCTTTTTTTTATTATAGCCAGGGCAATCTTCGGCCCTATGTTGGGTATTCTTTGCAATTCCCCAAATGTGGCATAATTTATTTTAACTTTCTCCTCAGCCATATTTCTACCTCTCACTCAATGAAATTCAATTTATAAAATTGACAAATTGACAGTTACCCCGAACTAGTCTGCTCAGTACCTCAGCTTTCCTAGGCCTTTGGTACTTCTGGAGCCTACCTATATACTGCACGCAGCCAGTATATTCACAACAAATTCTACAAATTTGCTAATCCCGACTAATACTCAAGTCAACCTCCCAACCTCAGCTTTCCTAGGCCTGTGGTAAGGGACAACAATGTGGCCTACAGCCAAAATACAATTCACAATATTACAACAATACTTATCAATTCACTGCCACTGACAAACCGTATCCTTAGCAGAATGCTATGGTCACGGCAATTTTTACAAAATAATGTGAATCCCTAGATTCCCTAGAAGATCGACAGCAACAATGAAATATTCAAATTCAATCAATTATCTGTCTCAGTAGCCTGTGCTACTGCCACAGCAAATTTTTTCTGTATCTATGAAATTTAATTCACAGCCACAGAAATTTCAAAAATCAATCTGTATCTGCAGAAATTAGACTGCAGCCACAGAAAATACATACACAATTATTTTTAATTTTCACATATCACAAAACCCGCCTCCGCAAAAACTGAAAATTGCGGCAACGGTAATTTTCCAACATAAAAAGCCATTTTTGACACAAACAATTTTGAAATCTCAATATCTGAAATCGCAGATAATTCCGATCACTGCAGTATATTACCACAGCCCGATCGAAAAAACAAACATTTTTAAAATTATAATCTGCGAACAAAAATCACAAATTTGGAAATCAATGTTTGGTAAATTACCCAACAATTGAATTTCAAGGTTATTACAAATGCATCAATAAGATAAATTTGACGATGTCAGTGGATTAATTCCCGCTGTCATTGTCAACAATGGAATTGGTAAACCCCGACCTCGTGACCTGTGGAAATTTTGCAAAAAGTTTACAAAGTTCCCCCCGCAAACTGGTTCTAAAGTGGGCGACGTCAATAATGTAGAATTGGTGTTTAGGTAAATCTCTACTTTAGGAAATAGTTGCGGGTAACAACTAGGGTTCTTACCAATGAGTCCTGGTGAAAACACTTAAAAAGATAGCTGTTTGTAATTCGTCAACCGACGCGCTTGCCGTCCTGTTGATAAGAGAGAGAGGCTGGTCTTCTTCTTGATTCTTTGATTCCAGTTGGTTAATCCCTGTCACATGAGGCCTCAGAGTGGTGGTATTCATCTTCACAGCTGGAACAGGTTCCGGAGAGTTCTGGAAGTCTTTCCTGGTTCGCAGACTGTCTCTGATGACGTCACGCGAGTGGGATTATATAGTAATTCTACAACAGAAATTCGCCCCGCAATTTGCATTGAATGTTTTTCTTTGAAAACTTGTGAAGTTTGTTGGAAGGGGGTTAAATGTAATAAGGCTACAATAGAAATCACAGGTATTTGGATGGATAAGAATGGCAGACCTTCAAAGCACCAATCGCACGTGTCAGTGAAAGATGGTTGGCAGAAATTGTCAGTTTTCTGAACAGTGTATTATTAGTTTACCCAGCGCAGCCGGGAAGGGAGACAACTGAAATGTTTTGTCATTTACCAAAGAAATTAATTAACTCAAATTGTTAATAACGCTTAATTTACGAAGGATATCGAAAACTTTTTTAACTACGCTTTTCAACTCAGTTAGGGTATTCAGAAACCATGAATGACCCAGCTTCTTATATGAACTTGAAATTTATTTTAAACACTTTAAATATTTTTTTAAAAAGAATATACCTTCTGTTAAAGAGAAGAACACTCTCACCATGGGTCATACTAAATTTCAAATCCACATCGTTGAGGCAAATACAAAATCAACTGCACGGTAACCTTAGTCATCACTGTTAGGCAAAGAGTTAGGGGGTATTCAGAAACCATGAACGACACAGTTTTTTGTAGGGTGGGGTGGGGGATTTTAACCTACATTCTGTTATGTAACCATCTTGACTTAGTTTTGTGTGTGTTTGTATAAACTTTTATTTTTTTCTCCACAATTGTGTCCTCTATGTTCATTTATTTTGTCACGATGTCATATACGTTTTATGTTTTTTTTTTCTGATTTCTCCTTCATGTCCACTGACTTCTCCCTCCTGGGTCCTGACTTCTCCCTAAAGTCTCTGAAGGGAGAAGTCACTTCTCCCAAAAATCAGCTGCCAGGCTGACCCCTGGTCATGAGCGACCACCCTTGGGACTTGCCAAAAATGGTCGTTAAAGACAGGTGGTCGCTGACGACAGGTTTGCTGAGAAGGGGTGCATTTCGAGTTTCAGTTTCACGATGCTTGAAGAGAGAAACGAAATGCGCCGATACTGGCGATAGCATACTTTAACCCCTCCACACAATCACATCTAAAAAAGAATTACCGAATGTGAAGACGTTTCGGCCCAATTTCTAAGACGTTTTGGCCTCTTAGGGCCGAAACGTCTCAAGGCCGAAACGTCATAAAACCAATTATTTTGGAAATCGTGCGTTATTAGGCCTACTGATTTCTCAACAGCAATCACCACCAATCCTCGTTATTCCACCTGGGGGCGAATTGGCCCGAGGCATTATTTTAAAAATCACTCTCCTAAAATTTTTCACTCTCGTAAGATCTAAAAGTCGAGAGTGAATTTCCACTCTCCTGCTCTTCCCCTCCCAACGGTCACTGACTACACGACTACTACTGATAGTGTGATACAACTACTAGTAATAGCAGTAGTATCAGCAGTAGTAGTACTACTCTGCTCATAGTGCACATACGGGTGATTGCCAGAAGTGATCGCTAGTGATCTTTGGGACCGAGATGAGTTTATGAGCCAGTTACTCCACTCATATGGCTCATACGGGGAAATGATCACTAGTGATCTTACTATGGGTCACAAGAAGCTGAGGCCTCAACTCCCATAGCTCATATTAAGGCCCTGTGAACTTAAAAAGGTTTCTCAAATCGAATTTCGAATCAAATATTTGTTCCAGAATCTGGAATCGAACGAATATTCACTTTGAACACAGGCACCTGCTTCGGGATTTATGAAAAAGAATTATAATATTTCCCCCACTGCTTTACATAAATATAGACGAAAAGCAGTCGCCTCAACTTTTGAAATTTTCGTCTTTCAGTCGATTCTCAGAAGATATTTTGAAATTTCACACCTACCTTGCCCTAATTTTTCTATCTATTCATTTTCCTAGCGTTTATATCGAGTATTAAGTCGTAAATTTGTTGAAACGGTACTTTTTTTCCGAACCAAATCCAACTTCGATGTGCATAGTTCCGGAAGTATTCGCCTGCAACAGCCTTCATTCAGAAGAGAAGATCTGATTGGTCAGCAAATGCAGGTGGATTTCTATTTTTGATTCGTGGTGGCAAATTCAAACTGCAAAACTCAACTTGTCAAACTCGAGAAGAAAACATGTCTCAGAACACTCGTGTCATTCAGTGGTAATTAAACAGAAAATTTTAAATCATGTTTTTCGTGATCAGGATTATTTTTTTATTGCTTTCAATTACAATAAAATAAATTTATCACAAGTACAGAACAATATTGTAACCCTTTAACCACCGGAGGGTGGGGGGAGGGGGGCATTGCCTCACTCCTGCACATTATGTACATGTTGTCAGGACAGGATTCTACAGAGGGGCAAATGGAGAAGGGGTAGTCTAGACTAGCTGTACATGAATATGGGAGGGGACAATGCGGAAGACAGCACACTATGTCATAGATTATATGATAAAGTCTAAAAGGGCTAAGTAAGAATAGGGTATGGGAGTACCCCCTCCCCCATTTGTGTGTGTGTGGAGGGGGTGAGGGGACATCCAAGACAGTTTTGCAAAATAATTTAGCCATTTACCAAACTGGAATACTACACTTGCAAACAAAATTACTGAATAACTAAAAAAAAATCATTTTTTGTCTTCATATCTATGACCCCTCTTTGGAATCTCCTTCCAGTGAGGGGTCATAAGCTATGTTTTTGAGACAAAAAAGAGAAGATAATAAAATTTCGATGGTATTTTCCTCTGTTAATAGCGTTTGCCATTTTTAACCCGACTGTTTACAGTGAGGGCTATAATAATGACTTTTGTCTGTCCGTCTGTTAACTTTTAGAGTTTAGGTTAAAGTTTGTGGTTAAAGTTTTTTACTGAAGGGTCCAGTGTTTTTTTTGGTTTTTTTGGGGTTTTTTTGCCTGTTTAGTTGACATTTGGAGTTTTGGTTAAAGTTTGTGGTTAAAGTTTTTTTTATTCAACCTTCAAGTACAGGCTATACCCTGTAGTTCTTGTCTGATCGTCACAAAATTTTATATGCAGGTTTTAGGTCATGTCTACATGAGAACGTCCCCTTTTGGTCGTGATCAGTCAACCGGTATGGCTGCCGGAGCCCAAAACCTGAAAACTATTAGCACAGTCTACAGGTCGTATTTATGAAGGGATTTCATTGCAACTTCATAGAATGCTTCTGTATAATGCCTAGATGAGAACGTCCCCGTTTGGGCATGATCTGTCAACCGTGATGGCTGCCCAAGCCCAAAACCCAAAAACTGTTAGCACAGTCTGAAGGTCATGTTTAATATGGACTGATTTCATTGTAACTTGATACGATGACTCCGTATGATGTCTACATGAGAATTTCCCCATTTGGGCGTGATCTATCAACCATCATGACTGCCCGAGCCCAAAACCCGAAAACCTTTAGCACAGTCTAACGGTCATATTTATGGAGGGATTTCATTGTAACTTGATAGGTTGACTTCATATAATGTCAACATGAGAAAGTCCCCTTTTGGACGTGATTGGTCAACTGTGACGGCTACAGGTGTCCCAAGCCCGAAAACCTTCAGCACAGTCTAAGGTCATATTTATGAAGGGATTTCATTGTAATTTTGTAGGATCAATCCACATGATGCCTTGATGAGAATGCCCCCTTTTGGTTGCGATCAATCAGTTATGATGGTTGCCCGAGCCCAAAGCCCAACATCCTTCAGCACAGTCCACATGTCATTTATGAAGGGATTTCATTGTAACTTGATACATGTAGGTTGACTTCATATAATGTCTAGATGAGAACGTCTCCGGTCATATTTATGGAGGGATTTCATTGTAACTTGATAGGTTGACTTCATATAATGTCAACATGAGAAAGTCCCCTTTTGGACGTGATTGGTCAACTGTGACGGCAACAGGGGCCCAAAACCCAAAAATCTTTAGCACAGTCTACAGGTCATATTTATGGAGGGATTTCATTGTAACTTGATAGGTTGACTTCATATAATGTCTAGATGAGAACGTCCCCGTTTGGACAACTGTGACGGCAACAGGGGCCCGAAAACCTTTAGCACAGCCTACAGGTCATATTTATGGAGGGATTTCATTGTAATTTGATACGTTGACTTCATATAATGTCTAGATGAGAACGTCCCCTTTTGGGCAACTGTGACGGCAACAGAGGCCCGAAGCCCGAAAACCTTTAGAATTTTCCACAGGCCATAATTTTGAAGGGATTTCATTGTAGCTTGGAAGAATGGCTCCAAGTTTGTGGTTAAAAACCCAGACAAACACCACCCATACCCCCCCCCCCCCCCCCCCCAACACACACCCCCTCCCCCCAATTAGGCCTTTTTTTTGTCCAATATCGTCGGTGAGATGCAAAGATGTCGTAAAGTCAGTTTCCCAATTTTACAGGAGAGACAAAAAACTGATTATAATACAACGTATTGAGTCCAGGAATGTTTTGTTAATGGGGTTGCATATGTGGTCACATGATACGTTATGGGCAAATGGAAATGCTATGTTTCCCGTCTTTATTACGACGCAAACGCGATTTTTCAAATAATAAGTCCTTTTCGAAGTTAAAAACGGCGGCGGGAATTTTTTACGACATCTAATGATGTTTACAACATTTTGAAACTGGCATTTCTCAATGTTTTCATGTTTTACGACGTTCTCGAATTATAAACCAGTAGACTAGACCCAACGACTACAGGGTCCATTGAGTTATTGCACTGCATAATCAACAAACAACTTATAATTATGACAAGCTCTTATAGTGGACATGGATATGGCGTCATATTCTGTTCCTTTAACTGACAGAATAACACCATATTAAAATTTATAATAGAAAACAATTTGGGTTTTTCAGTTATGTAATGAAGCAATATTGCTAAACATGTCAAGTGCACAGTCAGCTAGCTAGTTGCAGAACAAACAAGAAAACAAAAGGCACATTAATCTGATATTTAGTTAATTAAATTGTGCAATCTGCCATAAAAATTACCGCATGTTTTACAAACACAATTGTCAAACCGACAATAATGAACGAACGACGATAAACCAAAACTACTTAATACTGTCAATACAATTACACATTAATTTTGCGGATATTATCAAAAGGGGCATTCTGAATCGGCCCTAGTGATAACCATCTTCCCTCATAAAGGACCAAACATTCCTTTTCAAAATGCATAGATTTTGAACAAGGAAACAAAAAGTAATGGTGCATAATACTGTTACTAATGTCTAATTCGGTTCTTTAATGACTTTGATGTGTCTTTATGTGAACTATCCTCAATGCAATAAGAACATTAACATGTGGTCTACAACAGGTCGCTAAACCCGCATTCGGCCTTTATCTCTCCGAGCCCGAAAGTTTGAAGAACCCTTATAAAAAAGTACCATGGTATAACATGGTAAATCCCAAAATACTATGGTATTACCATGGTAATACCAGGGTATTTTGGGACGTACCATGGTTTACCATGGTACATTTTTATAAGGGTAGGTGCATGAGGGACAAATGGAGATGCAGTGTATTCTGTGGTCCCGGAATTCAAGTTCCAAAATACTGTCCATTGGGTACAACGTTGCGCTGAGTTATGTGGGTCTGTATGAGGCAATGTTAAATGAAGAATTTAGAAAAAATGCCATCATCCTTCCTCGTTTGCTACCTTCAGCTGATGACATGATAGTACAACAATTGACGAATGTCAATAGATGTGTGTAAGGAATTAGTTTTTTAGGATATCGGTTTCCCAGCTGCATCATTCATCAGCTGCAATGTTTTTGACAGGAGCATCTCTGTTTACGACTAAATGGTGACATCTCATTATGAATAGAAAGTAAAATTGTTATTGTATTTAATTTCTCCTCAAAATGAGATGGCGCTATTTTGTTACGTCCAAGACAGAGTACATTGCAGATATTCTGTTTTCCAAAATGATTCATAATTCAAGGTGGCAGTTATAATCGCAATGACTTCATGAAAATGAATTAATACAATTATGTTTAATATGATCAACGATCCACATACCCAGACGAAATGACCTTGCGTCTAGGATGCCAACTCAATAAACTTTTGGAGATGTGTCCAATGTTATCCACATTTTGTGGATTTGTCTGAATGTGTTGACAAATCATCCACCGAGAACCATTCTATCCTAGCCAGTAGGCACATAAGATAGAATGAAACTTGGGACACGAAATAGTATTATGCTGAACGAACCCCATAAAGGGAAGACTGGTAAAAGAAACGAATGCCGCATAAATAGAATCACTTGAAATCAAACTTATCAATTGGGGATCTTTCTACCCGAAACCTTGACAAAATAGTAACAGCATGTACAAATATCCGCTGAGCCCAAATTTTACCTCATCTGTTGGAGTCCCAAACTGATAGTACCATTTTGGATTCGAAGCAGGCGAAGTCAAATGTGGGTTCAGGAACATAGAAAAACTCTATTACCAATCGTTGTGAAAAGCCATGCCAACATCACCTCTTGGCCTAAAATTTTGTCGTATATTATATGGGTGAGTAAGTTGTCTGCACTAATATTTTGCAATAATTGTTCAAAGGACCGTTGCTGCAAATATCATTGCAAGCAGCCCAAGCATAAAAAAATAATGTTAAAGTTGAAATGAAAATGTGACGAGTTGTGCTCAATTTTGCATCGTCACGTTGATTTGTATGACACAACATCGCCTGGGTACTATAGTGTTCTATATCCCGTGGAGGGCAGAGAACACTATAGCACTCAGGTAGAGAAAAGTCGAAACACCAACGAAAAACTAATCGCTGAGCAATTGATACATCCTGTTTTAAAACTGACAAGTTACATGTGAGGGATATTGTCATAGAACTCATGGTAATCACTAGGGATTACTGATTTAAGGTCTTGCAAATCCTTAAATTTTCTAAGTGTAACTGGAACACGTCCAGTATGAAGACGTGGGGGTGTATTTCCAACCACAAAAATGCCGGAGCCTCTTGTATTTTTCCGGGATATGTCTTGGTACTCATCGTCAAAAGATAATTTGTATTGAATTATCCCCGTTGGAGAATATTTTAGACAATGAATGTCTACCACACAAAGGTCACCAGTTTTGATCCCCGGTCTAATTGAACTGTAATACTTCAACACACGAAAATTCAGAAAAAAATTGTGTGTTAAGTAATTTACATTATAAGGTTGTTTTTTTCGAGCGACTTTCATGTACTCAACGTAATTATGTGGCACATATATCTGTCGGTTCCTAAGGGTTGATTCAATTGCAGAATGGACCGAATCGCATTCCATTTGCATGTGTCCACGCTCAAGGAACTTCTGGGTTATAGTTATATTCCTCTCCATGGCAGCTTTCAGTAAAGAATTGGCTAAAATGCAATTTCGATTTTGGTTTGTGCAACCATCACTGTAAATAGTTATTTCGTTCACTGAATCAGGTTGTTTACTGATATAATCTGAGATACACGTGGCATACGTATCGGCATTAAGATCCCCTTCTGTCTCGTTCCAAAAGTATATGGTAACATCCTTCGATGCTAAGTCGTAAATTGTATAGTTATGACAGCATAACTTTGTTTTGTAATACAAAGCAGATGCATTAAGCGAAGGCGACAAGAGCACAGATTGTTTGTCAACGGTGACAACGTGCACGTTTCGATCGCTGATGGCTTGTCTCTTGTCCGCGTCCTTCTCCTCACGTGCCCATATCTTACGAGTAATATGTGCTGTGTAAATTGAGTCATTTAAGTTCCCTGCCCTATGCTCACAACAAGTATCACACTGATCTTTCTTGGGATGATATAGAGCTAGGTTCATTTCATTAAAGACCCTCCTCATGACATCGCGCCCTACAACTCCCTTCATGTCGCGTTCAGCACTTTCACGGTAGACCCTATAGAGTTCAGCCATTGATTGGAATGTTGGTTCAAGGTAGAGTTTATTGGACGAGGATCTGCAGTAATGGGATTCCATTTTAGACAGAGAATTAAGAAACTCCCTGACTGAATTTTCTGCGATCGCGTGCATTGGCCGCAGTTCACCTCTCTTACTTGGAGGAGAAGACACGAGTAGGCCGTTCTCAAACTTCTCAACCCATGAATACATCATTCTCTCCCCTATGTTTAAGGTACCAAGGAACATACTTTTGCACACGGTGAATGTGGAGTCACCCTTTTTAAGGTGATAGGCATAAGAAAACTTTTTTTTTCCAGTTAGTTTAATTTGGACTTTTGTGATAGAATTGACCACGAACATCCTTTTTTCGGCCCAGTTCATGTTCTGCCAAAAAGAATTAAACACATTTTGACGGTCTTCTTGTGTGAATTCATTGCAGCCATGCTTTTTGGAACACAGTTTGGGGCACTGTACATCGATTAACGATCTACAAGACTTGACTTTTGAGTATGTTTGTTTTTGCCCACGTTTTTTTTATCAAAGTCATAATTATACTGTTCTCCCTTCAATCGTTTTGAATAATTCACATTTTTTTGCCAAGTTTCAGGAACGGGTTTTCTTGTTCCGTTTCCTTGGTACATTGGGTTCAGGGTCACTCGATGATACAGCTTCAACATTGGAATACGCTTCGCCAGAGTTCATCGAACTCTCAATGGTGTCGTATCTTTGTTCCTCGCGAGAGGGTTCCCAGTTTGGATCTTGATCGGAATCATCAAGCTCGATGTTAGAGGAAGAGTCAAACTCGTCAGCCAAGTTATTTTCAGTCGAATCGCTCCGGGAAACGCTTGCTAAAAGCTCCGACATGAGAACATTCACTGACGTTGAGTTAGCTTGGTCGGGTTGCCTCTGATTTTGATCATGAAGGTTAGTATCAACTGTATTCTTGCAAGTCGACGATATGTCAACTCTGTGGGTTAGTACATCATTGATTATCTCAGACGTATTAACATTTTTCATGAGGGGATCTCCAGTTTTCATATTTTGACACTGGAGTTGTACACCCTCAGTCGTTTTTACAATACAGCCATCTTTTATTCGATAAGATTGTTCGAGTGAGGGTCTAACCGTGGCACCTTTAGTAAAATTGACATCTTCGGTAACCGAACTCGATGCCGTCAAGATACGTTTTGCTGAAATGTCACATCCCGAATCTGAAGTCTCATTGGGCCTTTTAGAACACACAGGGGAATAATTTGATATATTATACAATTTTGGGGAATGCTCATGATTAGTTTGCGGTCTTAACACAGTATTTAGAGACGTGCGCACAGAACCCCTTTCCGTAGCATTTCGCGTTCGATCAAGTGATAGTTCAAGTAAACGTTTTCCTTTTGAAAGCATGGTTAATATGGTTAACACCCATTCACACAGTTGGGATGGAACTTTACTTCAGTTGGATTGCCTCGCATTACAACATAGCGTGGGGTAGTCTCCGGGAAAAGAAGGTAATACATTTGTTCAATGAATTGATATTGGTTCTTAGAAAATGTTCCCACTTCTCGAGAGAAAACTGTTATGGGTATGCATTTACACTTTTTAATGTGCATGTCATTGCTTGTTCTTCGCCATTTTGATGACATAATTGTTCATTAGACACTACAAAGAGAAAGAAAAGAAGGCATTTAAGAATGAGGTTTTTATGAAGGACAATCCATCGTGCTTCATTGGAGTTTAATGTGCATTACGATGAGTGGCTGCATATGAAACAGTTCATGGGCACAAGGCGACGAGCAATGGTGGGCGGAGTTGTTCTTCCATCATCGGACAGATGGGAATTTAATAATAAAATATCCCCAATTAATTACAGAAACATATTGTATTCGGTCTTTGTTGGGGGCTGAGATTACCACGTTTCATCATTTGTACAGCAAGGAAAATACATGAACAAACATTGAGATGGATTAAGATTAAATCACAGGCTTAGCTATAAAACGGGCAAATTCCACACAAGCTATTCTAAGATAGTTTACTATGGCACCTAGGAGTATTTTTGAATAATCAGGTACAATGTGTGACTGCTGCATTATTGATGAAACATTTGCTTGGTGCCTTGACGGACTATCCCAGTCGCGTACACTTAGACAAGATTTGACACAAGCATGCTGGTCGTTCTGCAATCATATTATTGTGTTTCACTTGCCGGGTTTCAGAGCATGTGGGGGGGGGGGGGGGGGGGGTGGCCCATTGATTTGATATCAAAATCCAACTGGTAATGACTTGAATTCCATCTAGTGATCACGAATAGCCTTTGCGCATAAAGATGAGTGTGACCTCTTATGTAATACAATGAATAAAACCAATTATACCAGGTATAACTGCTTGCATTTTCTGCTCTCTGTATAAATAAATTTTTAAATACTACCTTAAAAGCAACTTTATACCTATGTGCTGCTAGCTACTTAATATATTAATAAGAACTTACGTTTTATGATTGTCTGTATAATATTAACTTTGCTTCGTTCTCTTACAAAAGGCACTGTGGACCGGCAAACTTCAACTGCAGCTTACGACTTTTTTCGCTCCAAATGACGCGCTGACCTTTGCTAACGCTAGATCAAATAATGACGTATACATTTTTACATCGTTTTCGAACTACAAATTTCAACAAATCGGGTTTACGCATTTTTTCGCGCTTGTAAAAAAAAACATATTTCTGATTGGATTAAAGGGGGAGGTTTTCAGTTCCTACGACATATTCGAACCAGGAGAATTCATTTCAGCAAAAAAAAAAATTGGCGCGAATAACCACTTTACGACATCTTCGCATCTCACCGACGATATGCATTTCGAACTATTTACAGTCACTACATGCGGAACCTTTTTTTTAAACTTACGTACTCCTCCTCCACCCCCCCCACCCCCCATGGGGGCCAATTAGGTACTTTTTTTTTCTTTCGTCAAAAATGCTTGTTTACAGTTTTGGTTAAAAAACCCAGACAAACACCACTGCCCCTACGCCCCTACCCCCCTCCCCCCACTCCACCCCTGCCCCCAAATTAGGCATTTTTTTTTTTATTTCCTCCAATATGCATTTTGAACTATTTACAGTCACTACATGCAGAAACCTTTTTTTTCCTTTTGTCAAAAATGTTTTTTTTTACATTTTTGGTTAAAGTTTGTGGTTAAAAATCCAGACAGAAATTATCCCCCTCCCCCCCCCCCCCCCCCCCCCCCGCCCCCCAATTAGACATTTTTTTTTTCTTTCCTCCAATATGCATTTTGAACTATTTATAGTCACGATATGTTGAACCTTTTTTAAACTCCTGTACCATTTGTCAAAAATGTTTTTTTTTACAGTTTTGGTTAAAGTTTGTGGTTAAAAATCCAGACAGAAATTATCCCTCCCCCCATTAGACATTTTTTTTTCTTCTTTCCTCGAATATGCATTTTTGAACTATTTATAGTCACTACATGTTGAACCTTTTTTAAACTCCTGTACCATATACCCCCCCCTCCCCCACCAGGGGGGCCAACTAGGCACTTTTTTTTCTTTCACCAAAAATGCCTTTTTTACAGTTTTGGTTAAGTTTGTGGTTAAAAAACCCAGACAAACACCACCATCCATCACCCACCCCAACCCCCATGGTGCCAGTTAGGTATTTTTTTTTTTTTCTCGGCTCAAAAATGCATCTGAAGGATTTAGACTGACCACATGTGGAAAAAAAATGGACCCCCCCCTAACACACCCCCCACTCTCCTGCACCCCACCCACCTCCTCCTCCTCACCCCTCACACAGGGCCATTCATGCAATATTTTTTCTTTGGTACAAAATGCATCTTTAGCCTGACTGTTTATAGTCAGGGCTATAGTAATGTCATCCGTCCATCTGTCGGTCCATCCATCTGTCCTGTAAACAATTGGTTTCCCGACTGATAACTCCAGTATGGATTATTGGATTTCAACCAAAGTTGCAGGTTTCAATATAGATTCTACAACTGCCCCCCCCCCCCCCCCCCCACACACACACATGCACACACAGTTACACACAACACACACACACACAGTCTTGTCTACCCTACATACCGAGGTACCCCATTGTTTGTCCTTTGTGTGGACTAACGGTTTCTACCTCGTTTTGCCGGTACAGTTCTGGGAAAACAACCGAGGTAAAGGGTTTCTTTTGTCTTTTGTACCTCGGTAAGGCAAAACACGCAAACTCTTTTGTCTAATTACCTCGTCAAGTTGGTAAGACAAACCCACCCTTGTTTGTACTGTGTGTTAAGTGGGGACTGCCATGCTAAACCTACCAACCGGGACAATGATTGTTTCTGCATCTACACATGTAAAACTTCATCTGCAAAATATAAACATTACTATCAATATTGCTAGCATGAAATGAAAGCTCTAATTGCAGATATCAGAACCTGTTTTTTTCATACCATGTGGGGACCTTTCAACACACACATGTGTCCGAAAAGGGGACAGCACTTCGAAAATGTGTTACTTCTGGGGACTGACGTGTGTTACAAAAGAGGCCCCAAATGAGGTCACTGAAATATTACCCAGCAATTGGACAGCTCATACAGTGGACGACGAATTATGTATTCATTTATGGGTGTTTATATTTATGTACAATGGCTAGTCATGACCGCAGCATGGAGATAAAGTCAATTTGGGTCAATTGTTTACAACCATGGTGCCCATTTTAGGGGACTTCCACCTCAAGAATTGGTGACTGGATCATATTTTATCTGAAACAGAACTTATTTACCAGAGTAAACTACACTGCTTCAGTTCCTGGAGGTTCCCACGGTGGAGGGGAGGGGGGGGGGTGGTGGTGAGGGATTGATAGATGGATATGTGGTATAACTTTGAGAGGGCAACGCAGATACGGGAATTACCTCAGACCCTAAAAAATGGAGGCCTGAGCCGAGGGATCCTTTCAGTCACAGATATTATTTTTTAACAACCAGACCTGAAGGTCATGCCGATATACAAGATGCATATTTATCTGTCTGTGGGTTTCCAGCCGATGTGTCTATGTGTGTTGGGGAGGGGTGGGTTCTGGGGTCAGGTCGTCTGGAAAGCGAAGAAAGTTTGGAAATCCATCATTTAACGGCGCCAAACCACAGTTTTCCCCACGGAACCCCACATCCTCACCGGTGAGAACGGGGTCACATCACCTTGCATTCACGACACTAGTGGTTTCGATGCTCGGAAGATGTGTTATGTATGCTGCTTGAGTGAGCCCAGTTCAAGTAAGACCAATCAGTGGCAAGGCAGTCCTTTCGGCAGACCGTGGTATTCTTTGCTAAACACGTGATGCGATTATGTAGAAAAGACGAGGGTCTTTTGGGAAAAAAGCGGACTAATGTGGTAATGGAGGTTTTAATACTGAAAAACTGAAGTATAAGCTGCTTAAGTGGGCTATAAATGTTGTTTAGCTGATCGAAAATGGTTGATTTCGTTATTCCCGAAGTGAAAGCAAACAACTTAAAGGGAGAGGCAGTGACTCTGGACACTGGGAGTCTGCGTCAGTGCAAGTGATCTACTTGGCAAGTTCTAGAACAAGAGAGAGGGAATTCCACACGAAAATAAGATTGAAACAATTGTGATCAAAAGTAGAGAAGTTTGTTCAATGTAAGAGAGGTTGTACTCGCCAGTCACGTAACCAGGATGTTTTTTTTTTGGGGGGGGGGAGGGGGGTTACAACATACAACATGATTAATGTCCTTAATTAACTGCAGTAACCTTATATATTTCACATAATTTTCAACTTGGGAGGGGGGGGGGGGGAGAAGAAACAATGACGCACACCCTCTCCCATCTGGTTACATCCTTGATTCTCGTATTGAGACTTTCCTCTCGGTAATTGATCCTCATGTATGGGGTGGTGTTGAGTCACATGAGCTTGTGAAAAACAGAGTTTATGGAATGGAGGGAATGCCGAATGTGTAGCTTTTTCGAGGCTGGGGTTGCTGGAAAAACTAAGAACATTTTCTCCTAAAATATTCCCAATGTTTGTGCAACAGAATAATATTAATGAATAAATGTGATGGACACCTGTAGTTTATTGTAGTATGAGGAGTTCCAGTGGGGCGTAGCAAAAAAATTCTTATTTATGTGTCACTGTTTCGGGTCACTTTCGGCATCTAAGGTTGTATCGTGATCGCAGCAATGTATGGAGTCACGTTTCGCCTACCATTTACACCTATATTCTGAATATCTTCCATGCTGGAGGGAAGGGTTTTTACGTGTTGTATGCCCAGTTAGCGGTATTTTGTTTGTCAGCTTTTCGGGTGGACAGCTAGGCAGGTGGAGGAAGCCAGAGCACCCAGAGAGAACCACTAAGCAGCGATAAGCAGCTGTCAGATTTCTCATCATACTGACTGGACACGGGGGCGCGGTGGCTCAGTAGGTAGTGGTGCAGGCTGCAAGCCGAGAGGTCCTCGGTTTGAATCCCACCTGTGGCAACCGCGTTGTGTCTTTGGGCAAGACACTTCACCCCCCCCCCCCCCCCCACCCCCCCTTGCCCATGTGGGGGCACGGTGATGTTGTGTACTAAGGCGTATTGTTTGTTTGTTTGTTTGTTGGTGGTTAACGTCACATATTTATGCACTATGGCTAATCGTGACACAACATGGAGATAAAGTCAAGTTTAGTCAATCGTTGATCAACATGTTGCCCATTTTAGAGGACTTTCACCCCAAGCATTGGTGACTGGGTCCTATTTTACTAGTAAAGCGGAACTGGTTTACCACAGTAAACAAGTGCTGCTTACTTCCCGTGGTTTCCACGGGGAGACTAAGGCGTATTGCACATTGATGGTGCACTGTCTTCAACCAATGCTAACCCTGCTTGTGTGGGGTATGTTGGGGAGCTGACAGTTGCTCGCTGTTGCTCGGTGGTTCTCTCCGGGTACTCCGGCTTCCTCCACCAGGAAAACTGTCGAGGTAATGATTAGTCATTGTGCAGACATATGTGACCTTAAACACCAATAAATAAATAAATACTGACGGCGAACAAATTAAACAGGCTTGAATCAATCATTTTAGTTGAAGGCATAGTGCCACCGTTCCCCCCAAACGAGCAGCCAACCGAGGTTAAGTGTCTTGCTCAAGGTCGCAATGCAAAACTCCATCAAATGGGGACACACATGCAGAAGATTAGACCTTCTAGTTGGGGACACCAACATTAATATCACAAATCTGTGTGTAGAGGTATATGAACTCCAACAAAACGGGACAGATACATGAAACATTAGTGACCAACACTATTATCACAAATCTGTGTGTCGAGGTATGCAAACCCATTCAAATGGGGACACACATATAACACATTAGACCGTCTAATTGGAGACAACAACATTTATACCACAAATCTGTGTGTAGAGGTGTGTAAACTCATTCAAATGGGGACACAAACATAAACATTAGACCTTCTCTTTGGGGACACCAACATTTATATCACAAATCTGTGTGTAGATGTATGTGAACTTAGTTGAATGGGGACACACACACGAAACGTTAGACCTTCTAATTGGGGACACTAACATTAAGTCACAAATCTGTGTGTAGAGGTATGTAAACTCCATCAAATGGGAACACATATGCAGAAGATTATAACTTTTAATTCAGGACACCTCCATTTTATATCACAAATTTGTGTGTAGACGTGTGTAAACTCCATCAAATGAGGACACGCACGAAACACAAGACCTGCTAATTGGGAATGCCAATATTTATATCACAAATCTGTGTGTAGAGGTATGTAAACTCCATCAAATGGGGATACACACATGAAATATTAGACCTTCAAATTGGGGACACCAACATTTATATCACAAGTTTGTAGGGTTATGGAACTCTTATCAAAGTACCAGTTCGGGTGATGCTGCATATTATGTGGTCAATAGTGCCCCCCCCCCCCCCCCCCCCCCCCCCCCCCCCCCCTTTCACGGAATTTCTAAATTCACCACCGTACAACCATATCTGTGTCCATGTGAATTTGTGTTCCCACATTAGACCTTCTAATTGGGGACGCCAACATTTGTATCAGAAATCTGTGTAGAGAAGTAGGTAAACTCCATCAAAAAGGGACACACACATGAAACATTAGACCTTCTAATTGGGACACCAACGTTAAAACCACACACCTGTTAAGTTATGAAACTTTTATCAAATGGGAACACACACGAAGAAGATTAAACCTTCTATCTGGGGACACCAGTAGATATGAAGGTACTGAAAAAATCTTTTAATTCTATTTGAAATGGATAAAAATGCTTAATGAACACAAGACCAATAATGCTGAACCTTCAGTTCCAAAAAAAACAAAAAAACACAATTTTACCAACCAACCATAGCAAAATGTAAGGATTAAACATTAACAAGTAGTGTCTTGACAATCACCATGCAATCATAAATGCTGAATGTAATTGTAACTGTAGCCAT
>CM062291.1:116945-167401 GCA_031216915.1 Pictodentalium vernedei
CCTTGGCAGCCCCCTCTAGTTCTTTTTAGGTTACAGCTACTTCTATAAATTTGGCGTTTGATACACTTGGCATTTTGGGAGGGGGCATATGCCACGCTTCGCGTTGCTCTTGTTTTAACGAGTTAGTATTAGAAGAGGTGGCAGTTCTTCGATGTTGTACAAAACAATGCAGATATCTTCTGTCAACTGTATAGTCGACACCCAGCATCCTGCACAGGTCAGACAGATTCAAGTCGGCACCAGGAGATATCTGGTTTTGAAGGCTGAAGATTGGTAAAAAGTTTGAAACTAAAAAAGAACTATTTTCCATTAATTTTCTCCAGTTTTGAAAAAAAAATAACCACTTTTGATAAAAAAAAATTCCAGTTTTGAAAAAATAACCAGTTTTGAAAAAAAAATAACCAGTTTTGAAAAAAATAACCAGTTTTGAAAAAACGACAATTTATTTCAAAAGTGGTAATTTTTTTTTTAAATGTGGTTAGAATTTGTTTTTCAAAAGTGGTAAATTTATTTTCAAAAGCTGTTTTTTTTTTCAAAAATGGTGATTTTTTTTTTCAAAACTGGTGATTTTTTAAATTTTTTTTTTATTTTTTCAAAAGCTGTTTTTTTTTCAAAACTGGTTTCTACTAGCCAATGCCTTCTGTAGGTGTGTTCCTCCAATCCAATATTGCAAGATGTGGATCCGTTCTATCATGAAGAGATTTTCTCATTAAATTTTTTACAATTTTTACAGCATTTTTGGCTTTACCGTTTGATTGTGGGTATCTTTGTGATGATGTTACATGCTCAAAAATCATACTGTTGAGAAAAACATTCAAAGTCTCGACTGTTGAAAGGTGGACCATTGTCTGAGATTAACACACCCGGTATTTTGTGACGAGACAAGTGGTCTTTCAATTTATTGACAATTTCTTTGATTTTTATACGCCCGTTTTGAAAAAACGGTCGTATTATGGTATACCGTTTGTCCGTCCGTTCACATGTCGTACGATAACTCAAGAACGCTTTGAGAGATTTTCATGATTTTTGGGTAGATGGTGTATATCGATGGAGGGAAGCTCCCCTTTGTTTAGCGTTGCCGTTCGATTAGCCATTCCAGAGTTATGGGACTTTATTACGTAGAAAATTGTTGATTTTTTTACACGTCTTACTATAACTCGAGAACACTTCGAGAGATTTTTCACAATTTTTTGGTAGGTGGTTTATGTTGATGGAAGGAAGCTCCCTTTCGGCTGGTGTCGCCGTTCGATTAGTCATTTCAGAGTTATGGGACTTTATTTTTCAGATGTCGAACAATAACTTGATTTTGCTTAGAGCAATTTTCATGATTTTTTGGTGGCAAGTATATGTTGATAGAAGGAATCTCCCTTTCAGTTTGTGTCGCTGTCCGATATGTCATTCCCGAGTTATGGGACTTTATTCATCAAAATATTGGCAATTTTCCACATGTTGGAGTTTGAGCAATTTTCATGATTTTTTGGTGGCAAGTATATGTAACCTGACAAGTACACATGTATACTCATATTGTGTGGTTCCCTCTTGTAATTAATAACGAGCGTATCATGCGCTCATGGCGCAGCTGTTTATTGATCATGTAGTCTATCAACTTCAAAAAAGTCAGAAAAATAGTCAATGGTTATCAAGTAATGTTTTTGTTCAAATTTAAACAAATCACAAGCAATTTTCTCCCATGGATGTTGGGGTATTTCATGAAAAATTAACTTTTCTTTCTGTTGGTCAACATGACATTTATTGCAAGTTTCACATTTGCTTACAAATTTCTCAATCTCTTTGGTCATATTTGGCCAATATAACAGTTCTATTGCTCTTCTAATGCAGCCTTGAAGACCTATGTGTGAAGAATATTGTACTTCTTCAATTTCTTTTAACTGATATGCAGATTTTTTGTTTGCTCTACAAATGTCAATGGCTTTTTGAAGATACAATTTTCTCTCTTGCAACAACTTTCTCCTGGTCTGATTATCTGCAATACCCATAACAATTCTATCACGAATCAACTCTTCTTCTAGGGTTTCCATATTTACAAGTTTTTGCAAGGGATCTAAGAGCTGCTACGTAAGCATCAATGGTTTCATGTGATTCTTGTGACCTTTTGTTGAAGTTATATCACTCGTAGGTTTCATTGGTCTGGCCAATACAAAATATTTCAAATTTGTCGAGTACTTGGATTATATCAGTTTTTTCAACTTCAGTAGAAAATTGGAGACCATCATAGATTTCAAGGGCATCAGCACCAATGCAAGTCAAAAATGTTGCTGTTCTTAAATCTTTGTTTTTATTTATCAAGCCACTTGCTATCTCATAATTATCCCATATTCTTCTAAATTTCTTCCAGTTTGTGGATAAATTTCCTTTCATGTCCAATTTCGTTGGAAACGGAATGTTTGTCGGTATTAAGACTGTTTGGGCCAGGAAGGCCTGAGGTATTTCAACTGATGTCATTTTTACTGTTCCGTGTATGCGATTCTAATACGATCGAACACGTCCAATTTTTCAGGATTATGAGCCTGGATCAGCTTCACTTGAGTTACAATGTAAAAAGTTTATTTTATAAGTTCACTGTGGCACATGGGTTAAGTTCGAACACTTCTGGCACCATGCTTCGTTCTTATAACTTAGAACAAAATATAGAGCTTTTTCTTAGGCTATATTGCCGATATTTACACAACTTACGCGATGCCCATTATTATCATTATCCGATGCACTCATTTTTGTAGAGGAGAAGACACCAGCTAAACCAACACTATCGTCACATACGGAGATTTAATACCTGGATGTCTCATTTAAACACCTCGTCTGCATCTCAGTGTTAAAAAACCGTCATCCAGGAATTAAATCTCCTTATACCATACATGTTGGCGGAGATAATAACTTATATTTGTTTTCCCATGATATTTGTAGTAAAGCATGTATGATCCTATTTGAATATTACTGCGATTGTATTTCTGTTCTCTCTTTCTCTGTCTCGCCTCTTCAAAACATCTTATGCTAACATACTCAAGTAGGAAATCCCTCTTGGAGAAAGATCTTTCTGCGAAAACACCATGACCTTGAAATAAACAAGATCAAAGCTGATCATTGCATTAATAAACACCTCTTCAAAGGAAAAAAGTGAAAACACGGGTCCCAGGGGGTGGGGAAAGGGTGCCTACCTTAGTTATTCAAGGAGACATTCAGTCTCTATGGTTAGCTAATATTACACTGGAAAGAAGTCATGGTCTTCATGACTGAATCCAATTCTTCCAGCTGAAGACAAGCACTGCCAAACTTCCAAGGTTTGTTATGTCCCTGCAGTTTCAAAGACATGACTGATGATTTAAAAAATACCAATAGATTATGAATCGTGGATGTAATGAAGAAGAGTTTAAAACAAGCTATCAATTGAAAATAGAATATGTTTTCATTTTTGGAATTCACTAAAAAAACTTTCCATAATCTATTCATAAGCTGTGCTTTAGTGCTTTTTGAGAATATTATGGTGTAGTTTTTGCCATTTATTCAGAAAAGAGTTGCTATAGTTGACGCTTACATTAAGGCTGTACAGTGCACAAGGTCAGTTGCTCAGTTAATAATGAAATTATTTTTATAACCCGAATATAAGACCACTAACCCTGTGCAATGCAATGCACAGGGTTAGTCACACTTTCTGGTTATAAAAACCTGGTAATTGCCTTATCACACACAACATGAATATGTACACTCCGTGAGGCTGTAAAAATGCATGGGGATAGTTAGTTACATGTTACATCGGGCCCTGTATTCAAGCAATCCATGGAAACACCTAAGCTGGATTGCAGAAATTGTTTTAAGGCCAAAAAAAAATTAAAAAATCTGTTTCTCAGGCCCTCCTGCATGGTCCTTTTGGCTGCCGCATGCTCTCTTTTTATAACCAATTTAAACTTTAAAAAAATAAATATTAAATGGTTTATGTCTGATATTTTACCCAAGTTAAAATAATTGATGAATTTGTCCCTTGAGTGCAAGATGCTTTAGCATTGCAAAGCCTTCTTGCACTCAAGGGATGAAATACCCCACCACCCATGCTATTCTGTAGATTATGAGGCCTAAAACTTGACCCCCCCCCCCCCCCCCCCCCCCCCCCCCCCCCCGTGGGAACCCTGGGAAGTAAGCAGCACTTGTTTACTGTGGTAAACCAGTTCCGCTTTACTAGTAAAACAGGACCCAGTCACCAATGCTTGGGGTGAAAGTCCTCTAAAATGGGCAACATGTAGATCAATGATTGACTAAGCTTGCCTTCATCTCCATGTTGTGTCACGATTAGCCATGGTGCATAAATATGTGACGTTAACCACAAACAAACAAACAAAACTTGAACCAAGAACATGAACTTTTGATGGCAAAGAAGTAATTACTGAAATAAAAAATAAAATAAAAAAACGCTCGCCCGCATGCAATTTTACAAATAATGGCCTGAGAAACAGAAGATCTACTTTGTGTGGCCTAAAGTGAATTCCATAAATGAAAACTTATTCTATTTTCAATTAAAAGCTTGTTTTAAGAGAATATTCCTCATATCACACTAGTTTAAAATTTGGGTTCCTGCAGAGAACTCATATGCATCTAGGAACTTTTTAACAAACTTGAGTATGACCCTCATATGGATAATGTATGCAGAATATCAAAAGATTTTGAGAGGTCTAGTCTGTATTCAAAAGAAGATTTTCAAAGAGTTTTCCTCATATTATACTGAATTAAAATTTGGGCCCCACTGGAAGCCCAAATAAAAACATGAGAACTCAATTTGAACAAACTTGAATCTGAGCCTCATAAGGATTGTGTATACCACATATCAAAGAATGCTGAGAGGTGGAGTGGAAGAAGAAGAATTTTAAAGAATGTTACTCATATCACTCCAAATTCTAAATATTATTCCAGGGACTCAATTTGAACAAACTTGAATCTGGCTTCCCTGAAGATTATAAATACCAAATATCAAATGATTCTGATTGGTCGATCTGCAGAAGATTTAAATATTCCTCATATTACCTTAATGTAATGTGACTCCTTGAAAGGATACTGTATACCAAATATGAAAAGGTTTTGATTGGTGCGAAGAAGAAGAGTTTTAAAAAATATCACTTATATTGCACTAAGTTTAAATTTGGGCTTGAGAGCTCAAATGTTTTTTACAGGGACTCAGTTTAATGTAAACTTGAATGTGACACCCATAAGGATGCTGTATACCATGTGTCAAAAGATTTTGACTGGTGAAGATTTTCAAAGGATAAACCTTATAATGCATAGTGATAAAATTAGGGCTCATATAAGGAGCCCAAATTTTTAGGAATTGACTCGATTTGAACCATTTGGATAAATATGAATCTGACCCCACAAGAGATATTATGTACCAAATATCAAAAGATTCTGACTAGTGGTTCTGAAGAATAGGTTTTTTTTTAAAAAAAAATACTTCTAACGCTTCACTAAGTTTAAATTCCGACTCCCATTGAGAGCCCAAATATGATTCACTTGACTCGATTTGAATAATCTTGAATCCCCCCTAAGTATGTTGTATAGACCATGTATCAAAAGATTTCAACTGGCGGATCTGAAAAAGATTTTTAAAGAATATCACTTTTCCGGCCCGGAAAATGATACGTTATAACGGCATTAAATAGGATGGCTGTTCAGTAAATGTGTGGGGTAGACCAATCAATATTTTCAACGTGCAGCCTAAGGCTGCACATTGAATATGTTGATTGGTCTACCCTAAATAATGAATATGGACTCTTCTAATTGCTGTCATTGAACTGACATGGAAAATACCACTAGAGTTCAAAGGGTTAAGGATTTCACATGATTTTATGCCCACCCCAACACCCACTCCCACCACACCCTATTTTGCAGGTCAATTGGGCAATCCTTTTTTTCGGGAGGGCAGGAAGAGTGGGTTCAAAATGTGTTTTAAAGGATTTCCAACCCAACCCACCCCCACCACGGGTTAATTAGGTTACGCAAAAAAATCTGATCTTCACTTGAAGGATTTCAAGTGATTTAAGGCAAGGAAGAAATTGACTCCCATTAACTGATTTACATTTAGATGGCTGAACTTGAAAGGGGGAGGTATTCCTTGTGAGCCCCCGCGCACTTTTTCATTTACTTCGAAAATTTCAGTTTTCAGGTTTCCAGAGATAAGTTACCCTGTACAGAATGCGGCCATAATAACCAGTCTCTTAGAAACAAAATTGATGTTGATTTTGATATTTGGCAAGGGGAATGTTATGCGATGCCTGGCAGTGCTCTTGTTCACGCAAATCCATAGCTATCGCCTGGGTATAAACTAGAATCATCAGTGTGTTTATAGTAAATATCTCGCCATATACTGTACTACTCCATGTAGCATGTGGTGGCATCTACAACCCTACAAATGTGTGTTCACAATAACAATCTGGTTAAAAAAATTCCCTATCGAAACCATCGTCCTTAGGCAGTAAATGACAACTAAAAATCTTTTCATATAACCGTTTTAAGGACCGAAAACTCTAAATTACAGAGTCACTTCCATTCACACAAGTCCCTTCCCCTTGGAACGCCCAGAAAGTGGCTGTCTGCATGGCCACTGAGGAAGATTTGTTTTCCGACACTAGTAAAATAGAACCTGGTAACCAATGCTGTTGGGGCGCAATCCCTCCGGGAGCAGGTAACATAGGCATAAATGATTGGCCAAACTTGACTTTGTATGGGGAAGTGGTCTAAAACGGGCACCTTGAGGAAACTTTAAAAAAATAAAACAACAAAAACTCATGTCCAGCTTTCTGTCCGGTAGGGGAATTAACTGGGGTGAACAAATGCAGAAAACATCAACGAGCGAGAGAATTAACTTTTCCTTAATTGATATATTCCATACAGCATGAAACGTGGGATTAGTGGAGTGAATGCTAACACAGACTGTGTGTTGCACGAAGACAAAAATAGAAACAAAACATTAAACATCATTATTTATTTCGGGAATGTCATTTTAAAATATGCAACAACATACAGGGGCTAATATATTAATATTTTTCATATTTCTCAAAACGACATATAATAACGAACATAATAAATGATATGTACAAATTTGAACATTGTATATGGTATGGAAGAGAAAAATTGGTCTTATCTGCAGGTTTCGGTTAGTAAACGTCAGTCTATAAATCTATCAGCTTCATTTGAAAAGCATTCTTGTTCTGTGTTGGATTTTATTTGATTTGATATCGCCTGATAAATACCAAAATATTTCTTCAAAAATTTTGAATATTATTGAATTAACGGTATTGATCACAGTGTTAATTAAATAATAATTTTTTTTTTTGAAGAAGTATTATCGTATTTATTATTCATACAGACATCAAAACTGGGCCTCGCCAGTCGCCCTACACTCAATAATAATCAAAAATCTTTGAAAAACTATTATCAAATTTATCAAGCGATATAAAAATACAATGATATTTCTTACAAGTATTGTGAATATTATCGAAGAAATATTATTACAGGAATGTCTGTATTTTTTATGAAAATCAATTCTGTAAAAAGTAAAATCGCTTTATTTAGGGGAGATTAACTAGGGGAGATTAACTGATACTATACCACAGTGGTTGATTTCACAGTGATGGATTTTTCACTTAACAATTATTTACATTTGTAATCAAGTGTCAGGTGTGAAATCTACCATGCCATGAAGTAATAATAATTCATCAAAAAGATTCAACATTCAATTAGTATTAGATTTCAGAAGTTCTAAAAGCTTTTCTTTTTTTCTCAACCTTGTTTTTATTCCCATTTCAGATAATCTCTCTTATAGTTTTTCTACCGACATAGCTTCTAAAACGTCCGAATTCAATTCATTATTGCTGCTTTCTACATTTTGGATTTCCTTCACAATACTAGAGCATTTATCTGATCTGATTTTGAAAATATTATGTTCCCAGTACATGTCCAACTGCTTCACATAACTCCGTGTTTTTCTACCACCTTTACTTGAAAGCTCTATTCTCTTTCTGACTTGTAAAGAATCAACAGTAGAATCAATCTTGTTGATTTTTTTATGAAATATGACCTTAATATCATCATTTGCTTTTCTTAAGGAATGATTGCTTCTTTTTGTCTATTTCTTGAGTTATGAACCCCAAAAAACAAAGTCCAAACTGTGTAAATGGGCTACGCCCATTTACACAGTTTGGTCTTTGTTTTTTGGGGTTACGCCCATTTACACAGTTTGGACTTTGTTTTTGGGGGTTCATAACTCAAGAAATAGACAAAAAGAAACGATCATTCCTTATAATTAAACGTTCGCGACCCAAATAAATAAATAGTGTTAGTCGTCCTCTACTTCAGCGAACAAAGACTTAAAAACTAAAACTGGTAGACATATTATTTTTCTGGCATAAAAGAGGGCGCATATTATTGAAATGCAGGTAGCAATTGACAGACTTTCCAAGTCAAATGCACTTATGTCGTTAAATTTTTTATTGACCAATGAATTACGTAATTCAAAGAAAACGTCATAAGCCACGCCTCTCTCAAATTTCATTCAACTGTTCACTTCATGTAAAAGTTACGTTCCGTGGTAGGTGGAAGTAGGCCATCAGCATTACATTGTATTTTGGTTTTGACCGTTTCCCGAGAACTGAAAAACACAGTTTGTAAAAGTGGAGTTAGATATAAAGCCAAATATTCTTCCTCAAATATAAAATCATTTTGATTTCCAAAAATTTCATTCAAATTAGCAATGTCAAAATTGCCGTATTCGTCGTGACCAGCCATTGTTTACAATCGATTTGGGTAAAACGATGAACGCAGACGATCACCCAGTGTGCGTAAAAATTGAAATGTCAAATAAATACAGTTGTGAAGAAAAAGAAAAATTGACCCACCACGGTCATTTAAATATTTTATAAATAATTTCAAGATGATAAATTAGTAATATAAACTTATTTTTCTTTTTCACATTTAGAACGTGCCAATGTTCTAACTTCTATTGATTTAACACCATGTTGCAACTCCGAAGACTGGTATTTTAGGGGCGTGGCTGGGGGCGGACCTAATTGTTTTTTTTCGGTTCATTGAGTTATGAAAAGAAAAAACAGAATCATGTGAGCCAATCGTTTTATCTGAAAACGCATGAACCGAAAAAAAGTTTAATTATTTACTGATTGACCACTAAACTTTCTTAATGAACCATGTGTTGAAATAAAAAAAGGAACATGATAAAGAAGACAATGCATATAGGGTGTGACTCTTTCTGGCTGATAACCTTTTCTCTTGTCTGACAAACTGAGAAATAACTCCACCCAGTTATGACATTTGTGGAAAATAAGCTCAGCAGGTTTTGACTCACATTCCTTGGAGCAAATAAATCTATACAAATCAAAGAAATCTCGCCAAATTTTAATAGTGGTATCCAGGGTGTCATTATGGATAACGAAACATAAAAAACTTGGAACGCGCTCCAAAACCTTTTTCATATCACTTCCTGACAAGGAAGTCCAGCTTATTTCGTCATTTCCATTTTTTTTTGCGTCCAGATATTAAATGTCACGCCACAACTTCTTATTTTTTCTACTATTGTACTCAGGTATTGTGATTTCACCATACTTACACTTTCTTTGTCATCTTTATCTTTTGAGTCATCAACCAGGTTCCTGAGCAACACATCGAAAATTCTCATCATGAGATGTAACTCATCAGGCACTATATGGTGAATTTCAATATTGTGTAATGGGTCAAACTTGACCCCAAATTTTCTATTTTTAACGTTTTCTTTAATTTCATGAACAGTTTTAGCCATTTTGTCTGAATGATAAAAATCATGAGGTTTGGAAATATCTCCCCTATCGCCTTTAGCCACCTTACACCATTCACAAGCATACTCTCCAGTAGAAGAGCCTAAACCTAAACAAATTTGAAGAAACTTCACATCTCCTCCAAAAAATAATTCTAATACATATATCTTACCGTCTAGTATAATGTGCCCTTTTCTATTTAATTCATTAATTTCTTCAGATATTGGTTTACATGATTTTTTCAGATTTTCATATGTTTCACTACAGTTGATAATTGCAATAGTCTTTTGTCTTTTGGTCGACTGACGTTAGCCTATTGCCAAAATCAACTTCAGATAGAGATAAAATGAGAAAGGTGGAAACTCTACTAACTTTTTTACCATCTCCTGAAATTTTCAAACAGATTTTTGAATAATTGTCCGCCTCAGTTTTGTGCTCATTAATTAAAGAAATTACTTCTGTTTTAGGCCACACAAAGTAAATCTTCTGTTTCTCAGGCCATTATTTGTGAAATTGCATGCGGGCGAGCGTTTTTTTATTTTATTTTTTATTTCGGTAATTACTTCTTACCCATCAAAAGTTCATGTTCTTTGTTAAAGTTTTAGGCCTCATAATCTACAGTGGGTGGTGGTGGTGTATACAGCATGGGTGGTGGTGTATACAGCATGGGTGGTGGTGTATTTCATCCCTTGAGTGCAAGAAGGCTTTGCAATGCTAAAGCATTGCAAAGCCTTCTTGCACTCAAGGGACAATGTCATCAATTTTTTTAACTTGGGTAAAATATCAGACATAAACCATTTAATTTTAATTTTTTTAAAGTTTAAATTGGTTATAAAAAGAGAGCATGCGGCAGCCAAAAGGACCATGCAGGAGGGCCTGAGAAACAGATTTTTTATTTTTTTAGGCCTTAACACTGACATATGCACCTGGTATATTGCCAAGCGTTCTTTCAATAGCTGTCAATCCATTCATTTCTTCCCGAAAATTTCTCACTATGGTCCGATTGGGAAGATTACCTCCAGCCATTACCAACTCATGATAAGCCTGATCACTAATACCAAAGCGGTCCAATATATGTAAAATCTGTTTTAGTTTTTCTGTGTCAGACTCAGAGGTTTGGTTAGTGTCATTAAGTTGAAGGTTATAAGAATCGCCAGTCTTTGATTTCAAACTTAAGCAAGTTGGCACCAAATCAAAAGTTTCTGCAAACCAAAGTGCTTTTTCGGCCTATGTTTTCAATACACAAAATTTCACAGCTCGCTGTGATTTCTGCAGATCTGGTATTGTCTTGCCGGTATTAACTGGCTTATTATTGTGTTCATTACCAACAAAACTACATGCAAATGAATTAGGATCTCTCAGAGAGTCAAACGTATTTTGTAGTTCCTCAATAGATTTTATTGCTGAAACATGATTGTCAAGAGATGCTTCCAATTCTTTTAAAAGATCATGACATTTGAGTTCTAAATTTAAATTATTTTCCTTAAACTGAGTCAAGCGAAAATCTAAATCAATTATATTTCGTAACTCAGTTTCAAAAACAGCAATTTTACTGATTTTTTAATCAAAGGCTTCTCATTTTTTACCACTTCTATGCGATGTTTTGTAACAAGACACAACAGAATAACATAAATTGTAAATTCGTCTCTAAACGCTCGGAGAATTCTAACTGGAAGCATGATATTTGCGTGTTTAATATTTCAATAAATGAAATGTTGGGGTGGTCTCGCTTTGCGTTATAGAGTTGACAAGAAAACACATTACTCAAATCTAATGTTAAAGCAATTTTGTTGTTTACTGTAAATCTTTTAGTTAAATTTGGTGAACAACTTCCCAGACAAACCTCCTCTTGAAATTTCAAGTTTTGGTAGGCAGTTAGTTTTTCAGACATTTTATCTAAATATACAGTTTTTCACCAATCTGAACACTTGATGAATTGTTTTTAGACCACTTCCGAAGCGGAGATCATTTTAACAGTTTCAACTGGATTTATTCTCAAGACTAATTTATTTTGAACTTGTACATAAAATTTCGAATTGGGAAGCTGAGTTTTAGGCCGCGACCATTTTTATTAATTCTATGAAAACAATGATCAGCCAAAGGCAGCTTTGATAAGTCACCAGCCGAAACAATGATGGATTTGTCAGTTCCAAAACAATACCGAAATATATCGAGGTCCAGTTTAAGTACAAAGCTGTTGTTTCTACTCTTTAGTCTCTGTTGCACACTATCCTCAAACAGTTTAGCTGTGTGGCTCAATCTTAAATGATCAACGAACGGAGTGTTGTAATGAGATACCACCTCCCAACTGATATTCTCTTCAGGCTCCCAGGTAGAGTCCCATTCTCGATATCCTTCCCATTTCACCAAATATTCTACTTCCTGAAACATAAGTGAAAGAAAAATGTATTAGAAATGTGTCGTGGAGATTTTTCAGTTGAAACATAAATAAAATCAATCGGGTAAAAAATTAAATCAAATTGAATGTGTTGACTCATCCCAGCCAATTTGATTTATATTACTACCAAATTAGTGTATTTCTCAAAATGTCGAACTTTATTTTCAAACGACTATTCATCGGCCCCCAAAATGGCATATTAATTAACAAATACGAGATGTATGATTGCGCTAATTATAGATTATCCGAGGAAAAGCGGCGTACTTGTGAAAAAGCTAATTATAGTCCCTTCGATCGATGTCTGGGGACAAGTGAAGTGAAATGAATAATCTTTAATTAGCGCAATTACATGTCTCGTATTCGTTATTAATATGCAGTTTGGCCACCCGACAAATAGCCACTTCGTATTCATCGGGCCCTCAAAATTGTATATTAATTAACGAGACATATTTAACTAATTATAGATTATCTGGTAAGAAACAACTTTTTATTGGTTTGTCTAACAGATTAACAAAAAATTTGCGGGCATAAAATAAGCGTGTACATCTAAAATACAATGTAATGATCAATTTTCCCAGTTCCGCCACATTCTTCATTAAGCCAGATTAACAGTACACTTAGACGGTACCCTACATTCTCCACTGAGCAAATACATTTTAAAACATTTTCTAGACAATAATGAAAATCTTCTGACTTTCAATGTAGTGCAGGATTTTATCGTAAAAAGTAAGCGATTCCTGTAATTGTGAACTGTGGTAAACTTTAATTACCCATATGTCAACAACGAGCACAACTGTACAAAGGCATCTTCACAAGGACATGTACGCTGTTGGCTTGTGGAATTACGCGCGTCTGATCAACGCCTCAATGTAACAACAATGCTTGCCTCATAGCAACTGGCAACTCTTCGCCTTACGAACTGCCATTTGTTCAAGCTGGCTGCCCTCCCCCCCCCCCCCCCCCCAGGCTAAAATGTTTTTTCTTCTCTTCCCACCCCTTTTTCCAGCTTTTATTCTTTTTTTGGTCTTCCCATAGTTTAAACAGTCCAAAATTGTTAAAAAATAAATTAATGTATTTACTATGCACATAGTCATTTATATCTTATGTGTTCAATATTAATCTGTATTCTGCATGTATATAAGAAGGTGTTTAATAAATATTGTTTGAACTAAAAACAAACGTCTACTTATAAACGCAATTCTAATTGTCAGAATACTGATAATCACATCCCTCGTGCTCCAGCTTGATATTATTTTGTAAAGCATCGCTCTGTGTTTCACAGTAAATTACTACAAAATAATATCGAACTGAAAAATGATTGTGAATTACTAATAAAATTTAAGCACTGAAAACGCTTATAATCACACCCCCTCATGGCCCAGTTTGGTATTACTTTGCAGTAATTTATTGTAAAGCATTTTGCTCTGTGCTTCACAGTAAATTACTAAAAAATAATATTGAACTGAAAAATGATTGTTAATTTAGTTTAAACTGCATCAGCATGCAATACTTTGAGGAAAAATCTGTCTCATTTAACCATACAGCAAGACAAAGAGTGGTGTTCCATCCCCACAAAACAATATGAATGTCAACATTGATTCAAAAATTGGGGTTGCAGCTATATAATTCACCAATATCAATAGACAGTACCATTTTATCCTAACAACTGATGTCAAATTTTCTTCTACATACTGATGTGGCAAAATACTTCTACATACTGATGTGGCAAAATATAGCCCTGAAGGTGTCCCCCTAGTATGCCCCTTTTTATCAAATACTATGATAAAATTCATAAATTAATTGATGTTGACACAAAACAAACCTCTTGTGATATTAAATTTCCCATTTGTGATAGTTTTTTAATTACATTCTGGCTTCTGAAGATATTTCACATTGCGTTTGATGAATACTTTGCCATTCTTGTGAAAAAAGCCTCACTTTCTCAGTTAAGGCACCTAGACTCATTGATTTTTTCCAACAGTATGACCAGCTGAGCACTGCTCCTATGGTATCTCATAGCACTGTTAAAATGCCAAAAACCATAAAATATTGATTTTGTAGTGATGTGCGTGTCACGCAAGTACATGTCACCCACAAGGGCTCGTTTACAACCTTGGATTTAATCCCTACAGGCACCCATTCTGATAAAGAGTGAAATTAGGGAGAATACATGCATCCATAGTATCCATTGAGGATGACTCCGATATTTGCTTCAGGAATGTAGTGCTCTTTAATGTTTAATATATTTGTGTATGTAGTATCAGACTGCTATAGTTGTATCAGACTACTATATTGGTGGCTCTGCACAAAAGCCATTCATTCACATTTGCAACTTTGTTACTTTTCCCACCGTACCCCCTTTCCCCAAATTTATGTTCCAAAATACTCTGTGAATGAAGAAATTGTTTTTTTAACATTTTTAGTCACTCACTCATTGTAATGGCCAAAACAGGCTAGCACCATTCACCCAAAACTGCCATTCAATGTTCATTATTTTTGCATCAAAAACATAGCTTATGACCCCTCATTGGAATGAGCTCGTTCAGCTCATTCCAGTGGGGGGGGGGAGGTTGTCATAGCTATGTTTTTGACGCAAAAAATGAAAAGAAATTAGGGGGGGGGGGGGGTCAATTGCCAGTTATTGAAAATGTAGAACTGTGCAAATGAAAAGCAAACCAACACTTTGTATGACATGCAATCACATATCTTGAAAGTGACAGTCTACATGTACATAGGAATGGTATGATGGACAGACTGACATGCAATCACATATTTTGAAAGTGACAGTCTACATGTACATAGGAATACTGACTGACATACAATGAGAAAAAAAGTGAGAAGAGCCAGGACAGGGTTGTCAAACAGAAAAAAAAATCAGTGGCCCCTGAGTGCTGCAGTATTAAAGCACATATAGGAAACTGAGAGTGTATGCTGTTAACTTTCTCATCAGCTGAGGGGTTCAGTATGGGTGGTAGAGGGACAATTGTTAATGTAGTTTTGTGCTATAACATGGAGACCCTGACAACACTAGTATCAGACAACTATATTGGTAGCTGTGCACAAAAGCCATTCATTCACATTTGCAACTTTGTTACTTTCCCCCCACCCCCTCTCCCCCACCCCTTTCCCCAAATTTATGTTCCAAAATACTATGTGAATGAAGAAATTGTTTTTTAACATTTTTAATCACACACTCATTGTAATGGCCAAAACAGGCTAGCACCATTCACCAAAACTGCCATTCAGTGTTCATTATTTTTGCATCAAAAACATAGCTTATGACCCCTCATTGGAATGAGCTCATTCAGCTCATTCCAGTGGAGGGGGAGGGGGTCATAGCTATGTTTTTGATGCAAAAAATGAAAAGAAATTAGTTATTCAAAAGTGGTATCTTCTTTTTTCATGTAAGGTAAAGGGTTATCATAACATGGAGAAACCTTCTATTATCCAGTGAATACAAGTGAAGTATGGGTTTTCTGGCCAAGTGTTTGGATGGTGATTTGGGAGAGGATTGGAATATAATTGGAATCCCCTCTACCACAAGTACCACGTGTATGAGGGGAAACCATGGTTTAATTAAATGTGTTAATAGGGTAAAATAGGTGGTTACATGTGTATTTGGCATTTGCCAGAGGTTATAGCGTGCTTCTCAGTTCTGGATGCCACACTTGCTCAAGATGCATTTAACTGCATTATTTTTGGCAATATATGGCCTTTATTGCTGACTTTCACAAAAATATAACTTTTCAAAAAATAAAACGGTATTATTCGGTCTGTGGTTCTCGAATGGACATTTAAATGTGAAATACATGTAATATCCAAAAAATAATAATTAAATCAGTGTTGGGGGGCGCAGTGGCTCAGTAGGTAGAGGTGCTGGCTGCAAGCCGAGAGGTTCTTGATTCGAATCCCACCTGCGGCAACCGTGTTGTGTCCTTGGGCAAGACACTTCACCCCCATTGCCCACGTGGGGGGCACTGTGTACTAAGGCGTACTGCATGTCGATGGTGCACTTGTCTTCAACCAATGCTAACCCTGCTTGTGTGGAGTTACTATGTTGGGGAGCTGACAGTTGCTCGTCGTTGCTCGGTGGTTCTCTCCGGGTACTCCGGCTTCCTCCACCCATAAAACTGTCATGGTCATGATTAGCCATTGTGCAGAAGTATGTGACCTTAAAACACCATTAATTAAATAAATAAATCAGTGTTGGAAGCCAAAATACATGTACATTTACATGTATGTATTTCCTATAATCAACCCCAAACCTTCCAAAGGGTAACCTACAAAACTTTTCCCTGACAAAAATCCCCCCCCCCCCCCCCCCAATGATTTTCACACAATGTGCAACCCCCCCCCCCCCTCAATGTTTTTTTTCAGGTGAACAGAAATTTCTCCCTCCATAATTTCTGGTGAACAAAAATCCCCCCCCCCCCCCCCAATTTGTTAGAAGTATATTTAAAGCCATACAAAAATGTCCAAAGCTTTTTTACCACTCGAGACCGAGTACTTGTCGCTTCAATCAATGCTAACCTTGCTTGTGTGGAGTTAGCATGTTGGATAGTTGCTCATTGTTGCCTAGTGGTTCTTTCAGTGCACTTTACCTTCCTCCACCCATAAAACTGTTCAACACGAGGTGACACCACTGGCTGTTGAAAGTGTCCTTAACTCCAATAAATAAATAAATAAATAAATAAATAAATAACTGTCTTGATGAATAGTTATTGAGGCATGTTTTCTTGTAAATAGTGATGAGTGTTTATGTAATTTACAAATTAAATACATAAGTTTTTAAATCCTCTTGGACTGCCTTTTAACCTTTTGGTGAAAAAAGCCGGAAGGGGGATTTTTGTACTGCTCTTAAAATAATGTGAGAGATTGTGGTACTACCCTCAAAAACTGTGGTGGGGGGGGGGGGGGGCATTTTTGCTAAGTGTGTAAAAATGATTGGGGGGATTTTTTGTAGGGGGGATTTTAACCTACATTCTAATCCTTCCAAAGATACATTTTACCTCTTTCATTTGATAAAAGAGTCATTTCTACATGAGAATTCACTGATTTCTTTAAAAACTACCCCAATCCCAAAATAAAACTAAAATCTGCATCAGCAGACAATAGTTTGGGGGAAAAATCTGTCTCATTTAACCGTACTCCAAGAGAAAGAGTGGTGTTCAACCCCCCCCCCCCCCCCCCCCCCCCCCCCCCCCCCCCACTCCACACAAAACAAAATGAATGTCAATTTTGTTTTAAAAACTGGTGTTGCAGCTATATAAATCACTAATATCAATAGACAGTGCCATTTTATCATAACAAATGATGTCAAATTTTCTTCTACATATTGATGTGGTAAAATATAGCCCTGAATGTGTCCCCTAGACCCCCAGCATACCCACTTTCATCCAAAACTATGATATAATTCATAAATTAATTGATGTTGACACAAAACAAACCTCTTATGATATTAAATTTCCCATTTTTAGCTTAACTTGACATAGTCAAGATAAGCTATTGCCATCACGCGTGCGGAAGTCTGTGAGTCTGTGACGTCTGTTCACATTTTCCTTTAGCACGGGCTACACCCCGCAGTTCTTGTCTGATCGTCACGAAATTTCATATGCAGGTTTGGGGTCATGTCTAGATGAGAACGTCCCCTTTTGGTCGCGATCGGGCAACCGGTATGGCTGCCCGAGCCCAAAACCCGAAAACCATTAGCACAGTCTACAGGTCGTATTTATGAAGGAATTTCATTGTAACTTGATAGGATGCCTCTGTATAATGCCTAGATGAGAACGTCCCCTTTTGGGCATGATCTATCAACTGTGATGGCTGCCCAAGCCCGAAACCCAAAAACTTTTAGCACAGTCTGCAGGTCATGTTTAATGTGGAGGGATTTCATTGTAACTTGGTAGGATGACTCCTTATGATGTCTAGATGAGAATTTCCCCATTTGGGCATGATCTGCCAACCGTGACGACTGCCCGAGCCCAAAACCCGAAAACCTTTACCACAGTCTACAGGTCATATTTATTGAGGAATTTCATTGTAACTTGGTGGGTTGACTTCATACAATGTCTAGATGAGAAAGTCACCTTTTGGGCATGATTGGGCAACTGTGACGGCTACAGGGGCCCAAAGCCCGAAAACCTTTAGCACAGTCTACAGGTCATATTTATGAGGGGATTTCATTGTAACTTGGTAGGATGACTCCAAATAATGTCTAGATGAGAACGTCCCATTTTGGCCATGATCATTCAGCCTTGATGGGTGCCCGAGCCCAAAAACCTTTAGAATAGGCAAAAGGTTATATTTATAGAAGGATTTCATTGTAACCTGTAAGGTTGACTCCATATAATGCCTAGATGATGACATCCCCTTTTGGTCGTGATTGATCAACTGTGATGGCTACAGGTGCCCGAAGTCCAAAAACATTGAGCACAGTCTACAGGTCATATTTATGAAGGGATTCCATTGTAACTTCGCAGGATCACTCCAGATGATGCCCAGATGAGATTGTCCCCTTTGGTTGTGATCATTCAACCATGATGGCTGCCCGAGCCCGAAGCCCGAAAACCTTAAGCACAGTCTACAGGTCATATTTATGAAGGGATTTCATTGTAACTTGGTAGGTTGACTTCATATAATGTCTAGATGAGAATGTCCCCTTTTGGACATGATTGGGCATCTTTGACGGCTAAAGGTGCCAGAAGCCCGAAAACCTTTTGCACTGTCTACAGGTCAGATTTATGAAGGGATTTCATTGTAACTTGGTAGGATGACTCCAAATAATATCTAGATGAGAACGTCCCATTTTGGCCGTGTTCATTCAGCCTTGATGGGTGCCCGAGCCCAAAAACCTTTAGCATAGGCAAAAGGTTATATTTACAGAAGGCTTTCATTGTAACATTTTAGGTGGACTCCATATAATGCCTAGATGATGACATCCCCTTTTGGTCATGATTGTTCAACTGTGATGGCTACAGGTGCCCGAAGCCCGAAAACCTTGAGCACAGTCTACAGGTCATATTTATGAAGGGATTTCATTGTAACTTCGCAGGATCACTCCAGATGATGCCCAGATGAGATTGTCCCCTTTGGTTGCGATCATTCAACCATGATGGCTGCCCGAGCCCGAAGCCGGAAAACCTTTAGCACAGTCTACAGGTCATATTTATGAAGGGATTTCATTGTAACTTGGTAGGTTGACTTCATATAATGTCTAGATGAGAACGTCCCCTTTTGGACACGATTGGGCAACTGTGACGGCTTCAGGGGCCCAAAGCCTGAAAACCTTTAGAACAGTCTACAGGTCATAATTATGAAGGGATTTCATTGTAGCTTGGTAGGATGACTCCAAATAGTGTCCAGATGAGAATGTCCCCTTTTGGTTGCGATCATTCAGCCATGATGGCTGCCTGAGCCCAAAGACCTTTAGCACAGTCTACAGGTCATATTTATTAAGGGATTTCATTGTAACTTGGTAGATTGACTTCATATAATGTCTAGATGAGAACGTCCCCTTTGGACGCAATTGGGAATCTGACGGCTACAGGGGCCCGAAGCCCGAAAACCTTTACCACAGTCTACAGGCCATATTTATGAGGGGATTTTAATGTAACTTGATAGGATGACTCGTTTTGGAATAATTTCACTGTAACTTGGTAACTTTTGTTGATATACGTTAACTGTGAGGGCCACAACATTAACTGTGAGGTCATATTAACCCACCCCTCAGCTCTTTAGTACAGTGTACACCTAATATTATTTTTATCATAAACATAGCACACAGGGAACAGAAATGAACATATTCCCAATTATCACAATTCTTGTCTTATTTCATAATCCTTTCATAAACATTGAACATTATCCTTTTCATCAAACATAACACACAAGTTAAGCTACAGTGTCATTGACACTTTCATTGATACATGTAGTTTTTAACTCACATTCTGGCTTCTTAAGATATTTCACATTGTGTTTGATGAATATTTTGCAATTTTTGTAAAAAAAAATTTTTTTAAAAATCCCTCAGATTTCTTAATTAAGGCACCTAGAGTCATTGGTATGTCTCTGACAAAACATTACACATTGATTTTTTCCAACAGCATGACAGTGCAGCTCATGTGGTATCTCATAGCACCATTAAAATGCCATCAAATACTGATTCTGTAGTGCGGTGCTAATGCTTCAAGTACCCATAAAGGCACTTTCACAACCTTGGATTTAATCCCTACAGACACTCGTGACCCATTTTGATAAAAAGAGTAAAATTGAGGAAAATACAATGTGCATGTATGTTTTCCAGAGAGGATGAAACAGATATTTGCTTCAAAAAGATAGTGCCCTTTAATGTTTAACATATTTGTGTATGTGTGTGTGTGTAAGGTGGAGGGGGTTACAGTGTGAAAAATAGTCAGAAGCCAGTTTCTGAAAATGGACATGTACAACCGGGCAAATGAAAAGCAAAGAATCGCTGTCTGTGATGGATGATTCTTGGACAACTTGCACCTTGGATGATTCATTCCACAATTAGGGGGTACGAATTGTCTTGACAATAAGGTACAATTTGTCTAGACAGAAGGTACGAATTGTCCCAGTAAAAGGTATGAATTGTCTCCTTTTTGGTACAAGTTGTCTCAAGTAAGTGTTTTTGATTCATGTTTTGGCTGAGTGAAATGAAAATGAAAAGTCGACGGAGTGATAGTAATACAAACATAAACATATGCATGAAACAACCAAGCAAAACAAGATTTATGCATAGAAATGAAACTTCAATGGGCGAACCATCGCTTAACAGCATAAGTGAAAAAGCGATCTCTAGTATTATCAACTTTGGATCTGAACGTGGTAAAAGAAGATTTATAGTAGATAGTAATGGATGTAATTTTACAGTTAAAAAACTATTTTTTTTAATGAAGCCACAATAATTCTTTAAATTGATGAAAATCTAAAAATAAATAATTTTATGACGCCCCAAATAATAAGTTAAAGAGCGTGCTGCCTTAATAATTTAATTAATTTAATTCTGAGCTCCCCCAATAGAGCATTTTCTTTTTGGCGTTTTTTAATTCTGAGCTCCCTCAATAGAGCATTTTCTTTTTGCCGTTGTGACGTTGAATCTTTTAAGTGTCTACTTGCTTTTTACTTTAAGTCATGAAATTTGATATTCTGTGTCTTTTTAAAATAATAAAAATGAGATCGCCTTTTTTATCCTTTCTCCAAGTTCATAATCCTCTCCCAACCCCATCTCCATGTATATTTTTTCAGAGGGGGTTAATTAAGCAGGGTATGAATTTGCAGAACAGGATACAAATTGTCCAGAGGGGGTACGAACTGTCGGATACTGCCCAGAGGAGGTGTACGAATCATCCAGACTTAACTTAAGGTACAAATTGTCCTGGGAAAAGGTACGAATTGTCCAGACATCAGGGTACGAATTGTCCAGCAAAAGGTACCAATTGCCAGAGGTACAAATCGTCCAGGCTATGAGTTATCCAGCTCACTGATGGATGGATGGATGGATCGATCGATGGACAGACAGAAATGCAGTCACATATTTTGTAATAAATTCAATTTCAGTTTCCTTTTGAATGCTAAAACAAACTTGAATTAGTAGAAATGAAATATTTCCTCTGGAATCAGTGTGCAAATGTTATTTAGAGGTCGGTTCTGGGGAGGCCGGTATTTAGGCTTTTTATTTTAAAAGTTGTTTGCCATTTTTGGAGAAACATACCAAATATCAGAATCCCCACCTCCAGATGTTGGTCAGAAGACGACTGTCACAAGGAGGGCGACATTGACTAGTTTGAAGATGAATTCAGTTCTATTCTGGTTGCAAAGCCTAAAGCATCTAGGAATTAAAACATTGTTTACCAAAACACAGAGGAAGTGTAATTTAAATGGGAGTTCTGAGTGGTTTTGGTATTTAGCCTTCAGGAGAACACGTCCAATCACAAAACTGGCTGGCCACCACACTGTAATTCTGACAGTCTTAAACTGACATTGTATTGTATCGCTGGTAAAAATAGTTCATAGACTGGAGCCAGTGAACTTGTGAGAGAAAACCTAGGAAATAAATGAATATCGCTGTTCGCGTGTATGTCTGTTTCTGTAAAATTTTACTACAAGACTGCATGCCCGTGTTTTGAGAACAAAGATTTCCCCAGACCGTACGTCAATATAACTTGAATTCATCCAAACTCCAGCTGTTTCTAAGGAAATCGCGCTAAGTCCCTCCCACAAATGAAAAGGGTCCACTAAAAGTGTCAATAAATCACTTGTTTTATTTTTTTATTCGTTGTCAACAATTTGTGAAGTGTACGTTCTCAATTAAAATTGAAACTGGGCTTTGAATCTGACGAAACCGGCAACAGACGGCATTGGCACTTCAAACTTTCAAACAATACCTAACTCGCCAACAACTACCTAACTTCGAAAGTCACTTCATTACTTAATTATTTCTGATAGTTTTCAGCATTCTGTGACAATACATTTTACATAATGTCCTTTGAAAAGCCAAAAACAATTAAATATCCGTTACAATGATTCTGAATTTTTTGCCAGTGGGAGAGCCACGCCGCCAGATGGCACCCCAAACTCGGTTGCATGGTATATAGAAAATTTATAAAATCATGGATATGTACCTGGGTTATCTATGTGCACACACGCCTCTGCGTGGGTGTGCACTATTAATGTGTAACTCTTATGAAATATTTCTAATGAATCCAAGCAGGGTTCCAAATTTTACTCAAGAGCTGCATTTTTATAAGGAATCCGAAACTGTAGGTTGTTTGCGTTAATACCGCAGACAATCAGTTATCCATAGATTCCTCAAGACTTAAACTTGATTAGTTTATTGCATGAAGGGTGAGATAACAATATTTTGAAAGACTAATGCTATTTGCAGAGCCAATATTGCAGAGGAAAATTATCTTTTCATTTGTGATTTTCGGTTATGATATTTAAGAGTTTGTTATAGTTTTACAGCACTCTGAATATAGTTAATTTACCTTGGGTCAAAGTTCATAATTGATGAAACCATCCACTCCCGCTCTTAAAAATTTCATGATGACTCCAGATTTGCAATTAACATCTCCTTCGTCTGTAAAATTGTCCTAAATTCACAAACTGTTCCGGATACAAATCTTCAATTTCAGTCACTCCGATAAAATGGATTATTGATACCTCAATAGTTCGATCCATCAAAATTTTGTTAAATGCTCTACATGTTAAGAGTTCTGGCAGTTTATCTAGATCACACTCATCCTTTATGTGTACAGCACAGTCCAAATGATTTACCCAGGAAAATATAAGTCAAAGAAGTATCAAATCATTTATTACATTTATTACAAATGTAAACAAATTTTTGGCACCTTCTCCTACAGACAGACTCTGTGAGGAATGATTCGTCTAAAGCCTTTAATTCTTTATTAGTCTAGAATAGCTAGACTTGTAACTAGACTAAAGTTAAAATACCTGTCCTGAACCACTGTTTGTGGCTAGGACTGCAGGTAGATTACCTGCATTACCTGAGTTGAATGACCTGTCCAGAGCCTCTGTTGGTGGCCAGGACTGCAGGTAGATGACCTGCATTACGCTGACCTACACCTATGCAGCACGACGTGTGCAGAGCCTCCGTTGGTGGCTACAGTTAAAACTAGAAGTCCTGTCACGAATAGTGCGCTTGTCTAGGCTTAATTGCGCGTTGGAATTGCACGCAATTGCCATATCGAATGGCATCCAAAGCACGGCAGGTTCTCCTGGTTACTCATAGCAAACACATGCAATGTTTCTGCCAATGGATTCCGGGTTACCCGGAGGTCCATTGGCTGAAACATTGCTTGTGCACAGGCCATATGTACATAATTTGATAACTTTACTATGGGATTAACGCGTACATTAACGCGCAGATCAGTGTGCTATTTGTGCGCATTTCATGACAGGACTTCTAGTTTTAACTGTAGGACTTCAAGTAGATGACCTGCATTACGTAAACCTACACCTATCTAGAGTGACCTGTCCAGAGCCTCTGTTGGTGGCCGGGACTGCAGGTAGATGACCTGCATTATGTTTACCTAGCACTGCAAGTAGATGACCTGCACTCTGTTTATCTAGACTTTTCCAGCATAATGTGTCCAGAGCCTCCGTTGGTGGCCAGGACTGCAGGTAGATGACCTGCATTATGTTCACCTAGCACTGCAAGTAGATGACCTGCATTCTGTTTACCTAGACTTATCCAGCATAATGCGTCCAGAGCCTCCTTTGGTGGCCAGGACTGCAGGTAGATGACTTGCATTATGTTTACCAAGCACTGCAAGTAGATTATTATTATTTATTTATTTAATGGGGTTTAAGGTCATATATTTCTGCACTGTGGCTAATCATGACCATGACAGTTTTACGGGTGGAGGAAGCCGGAGTACCCGGAGAGAACCACCGACGAGCAACTGTCAGCTCCCCAACATACTAACTCCACACCAGCAGGGTTAGTATTGGTTGAAGACAAGTGCACCATCGATGTGCAGTACGCCTTAGTCCACAACGTCACCGTGCCCCCAGATGGACAGTAGGGGTGAAGTGTCTTGCCCAAGGACACAACGCGGTTGCCGCAGGTGGGATTCGAACCGAGGACCTCTCAGCTTGCAGCCTGCATCTCTACCTACTGAGCCACCGTGCCCGTTGCAAGTAGATGACCTGCCCTATGTTTACCTAGACTTATCCAGCATGTCGTGTCCAGAGCCTCCGATGGTGGCTAGGACTACAGGTAGATGACCTGCGTCAACACTGAACTTGAGTGGTGGCCAGGACTGCAGGTAGAATGGCCTGCATTTGCATTGACCTGGATATGCCATAGTACGCCCTATGCCTGTTTATAACTGCGATGAGAATCATTTTCTCACACACAGTCTGCCCTTGACATGGAGGTCCAAAAATAAATGTGAATTTGGGATGACAACTGTGGAAGTCTACGATTCAGTTGTAATGCTGTTCCTAACATATCAACCCCACCCCCACTTGAAACATTTGAATGCAGTATGTATGACCAACATGATTTTCATTCAAACAAGGTAACAGTTAAAAATGCACATACCACAGTTTAGAGTTCTAAAATAGCTGGGCCATAACAAAAATACATAGATCACATGCTCACAGAGGTTTAGTGAATAAAGAATTTCTATTTAAAACCTCATAAGAAAATATTATTGATGCATACTGTAGGGCAACCTTGTTGATGTTGCAGAATAAGTCTCATTGAAGTTCAAAACATAAATAGAGGATATGGAATGAGTGTTTTTCTCATATAATATTTATGAAACGAGTCTAAGAAAATTTGGATGAGTTTCATAAATATTATATGAGAAAAACACTCATTTCATATTCTATTTATCATATGACACACACACACGCAAATTCGCCACTTAGTATGACTTTTTAACCCATCACGTAACTGGAGTTGCAGACGGTACTTGGAAAAAACATCCTCGTATAACTAAAAAATATCATTTTTTGCTTCCAAAACATAGGTTATGACCCCTCAAAACGCTAGTTCCAATGAGGGGTTATAACCTATGTTTTGGAAGCAAAAAGTGAAAACATAAAAAAAAATGAATGGCGTTTTTCTTGTATTGCGCGAGACGGTTTTTGCCGTTATGTTATGTAAAAGATTAATACAATATAACCCACCGTAAATAGGACAGATAACGTAAATTCTCCCTACTGAAATTATGCAAATGTGACCCAGTTGTATTTTGTTTAGCCAATCAAATTGTCCAGTTTTGAAATTGACCAATGAGAGCTCCCATCTCAAATTATGCAAATTATGAAAATGTGGCCCAGTTGTATTTTGTTCAGCCAATCAAATTGTCTAGTTTTGAAATTGACCAATGAAATTGACGGAAGGCTTTATTTATCACTGATGAATATGAAAACAAAATATCAAATGTTTTAAAGTGAACAAAACAGACGAGTCCTATGATAAACATTGATATTGTTTACTGCACTGGTATTCAGATGATTGAAAGATTGTCAAAAACACTGAGAAATACTAAATGTACACCGTTTTTAACAATGTTAGTGGAAGGTGGTATATAATTAAGAACTTATTAACCCATACGATATGGGTAAGTGTTGATTTGTAACCTCCTGTCAGTAATTAGTTTTATCATGTGACTCATCCGTTTTGTTCGGAGTGGATGGCCCCAGCTGCCCTACAGCAGGAATCTTTGCAGAATGTGAAACACTTTGCACATTGGAAGTACTAGCTGGTGTGAGGTACCTGTAGCAGAATCCGTACTGGTAAGAGGCCTTTGCATTTTCTTGATATAAACTGACAAGTTGGCACTTTGTTAATGTCAAATGTGCAGGAAGCTGGATTCCTATTTGCTGTAATGCTGTTTAGAGTTGAAGAACAGTTCAGTGTTGTGGGTCAGTGCTCACCACTTCCCCGAATCTGCACCTGATCTGGATAAAGTATCGTCAGTAACACTGTAACCATCGAGGTTGAAAACAGGTGAAACAGTACGCCTACTGCGTTTAGTGCATTGAGCAACCAAAGCATCTCTGGGGGAATCTGGAGCTAAAAATTCATCAAAGGCAACAGTCTGTTCCTGAGAAAGGTCATTTGTTGAAGGAGCCTGTTCAAATGACACCATTGGATGACGTGTCTCCTGCCTTCTCGGAGGCATTGTCGCAGCTATCTTTTGCAAAGTGTTAATTAAAGGAGAAAACTATTTGACTGACTTTCACTCACAAAGAACTTTAACAACTGCCCAGATTTCTGTAAACTTGAACAAGTCCCACTAGCTGTAGCTGGAGATAAGGTCAGCTGAAGGCTGCAGAATTTAAAATGACCTGGAGTATAGAGTTTCCAAATACAGTGGAACCCTGTTAATTGAAGAGCCACTTTGCCAATGAAAATTATTCAATTAACAGAAGTATTCAATTAACAGATTGTGTCACTTTCCTGTATTCCAGAGATAAACTTAGCATTCATTCTATTCTATTTTATTTTGTTTGACAGAACTCCATGAGCTCTGTCAAACAAGATATAATAGATTAAATGCCTATATTGGATGTACTGAGGCCAAATTGGTCAATAACCAAAAGAAAACTGGGAAGAGTTAGGGTAATTTCTTGACGTGTTACAAGATTTTTTATTCAATTAACAGGAGATTACTCTATAACCTATATTCAATTAACAGGTCAAATTTGTACTGGAGGCCATGGTAAATGGTTTTGTGTTGGGAAATTTTATTCAATTAACAGGGATATACAATTAAGAGATATCCAATTAAGTGAGCTCCACTGTATCTCTGTTACATGTATAGTATTGAAAGTATGTACCGTCTTTGCTGAACAGAATCTGGGGTTACTATGATGATGGTGATCTGCTGATAGATTTAAAGCATATTTCCTTTGTAAACCAAAATTTTGTGTGCAGCCTGGTCCACTTTGTGTACAGCTGTGCACAAAATAAATTAATAAATAAAGAACATAAAAACAAAGAATAGAAGAATATGCTCGATCTGAAGGGATCAGGAAGATTTGGCCCTGGGAAGGTTCGGCCTTGGATTTTCTTCCCCGGGAAGATTCGGCCAGGACGATTAACTCAATGATTGACTGCTAATTGGTCTATTGTTCTGTGGGGGAGGGGGGGGTTTGGGTTTGGCAACTGATATAATTGACAAGTGACAAGCGGTTTCAGGTAATTATTTATTTATTGTGAAATACTGTTATAAAAATATCTGAATAGCATTAATAAAGATAAAATCAGTACAAGTCATATTATATACATATAGAAAACACTTATGCTGGTATAACAATATATGTGTGGTTACATTAACTATTTTTTAGCTTTTCCAAGTCTATAAATTTTATTAACATTAAGTAGGAATTCTGTTGTACGGACATCGCCATCCCTTTTCTTCTTCTACAATGATTCTATTTCCTTATTAATTGTTGCATACTTCTTTTTGATATCTGTTTCCAGGTCTTTGGCTAACACAGACATTTCAACATGTTGAGCCTCCTGCTGAAGTACCATCACAAGTTTATAAAATGACATGTTTACACCTTTGTTGTTCAAACGATGATGCCAGGCAGGAATAGAAAGAAGAATTGTTTTAAACATATATGTGTCATTGTATAAATTTGTTTTTAATTTTTAATTTAAATAAACTGTTTAGTGATTTCAATTCATTGAAATTAAATGTCATCATATCCCCCATTCTGGGTCTCAGTCCCCATTTCTTCGGCCAGGATGTCTCCAGCTAAGGTTGGTCTACATGTTTCAGTTTCTAATATTCTGGAATCAAATGTTGGACTTTTAACTGGTAGAGTGCTGAATTATTTTTGGCCATCAAATCTTGTACACATGTCATTGCCTTGTTACAATTTATGGGAGAGTGCCAGCTGGCACTCTCCCATAAATTGTAACAAGGCAAACCCTTACAGACTAAATAATGTCACTTCAACGATAATACAAAGCACATCCACTGAATATGAGCCTTCAAGTTGTGGTACTTACACTTCAGAATAAAGCCCAAGTATGGGCTTCCAGCACTCTACCAGTTAATGGATTAAATTCATACAAAACGGCAAGAAATTATTATTATATATTGAGTCAAAAAAGAAAGTAGAATAGAAACAGATGTGAAAAAATAGCATAAAGGATGAAATATAATAGTTCTAATGTTGCATGTTTGTGGACAAGAAGTCGTGCAAAGAGTTTAATGACATGTTGTTGTCCACCCATCCATATACAATTTAGCTACGGATTTCAAAATAGCAAAAATGCTTCCTGAGAATGTCAAATTGAATGGGTGACCGACGATTTTCTTTGTGTTATGTTGTGCTAGAGAGCCTGGGTTATTGAGAAAACACGCTAGTTTTTGTCTTCCGACATTTTAAAAAATGCCAAGGTTAACCAAAAATAAGAGGTTGCGTGCCATTGGTATGCATGAGGCTGGATTACTATGGCCACTATTTACCGTCTCATTGGAAGATACAGAACCACTGGATCTCCTGCCGACCCGCCGCGTTCAGGTCTACCACAAGACCAGCACATCGGGACTTCTCACTTGTGGGATCGCTTCCTTCCAGTGACAAGGACAGCAGCAATTACTCCTGGTAGAACTAACAATAGAATCAGTGCACAAACTGTCCGTAACAGACTCGCTGAACACGACACCTGAAGTAGGCGTCCATACCACACGGACCAATCCTTACCCAACGTCATTGTACCGTCAGAATGGAATGGGTACATTTGTGTGTTCGCTAGAGCACAGTTCTCTTTAGTGATGAATCACGATTTTGTTAACACGCTGATGGTAGGGCAAAAGTGTATCGCCGACGAGAACGGTTTTCTGATTTTAGTGTGTGAGAATGTGACTGTTTCAGTGGGTGTAGTATATTGGATTGGGCAGGAACTTCCTTGCACCATCGAGCGCAGTTGATCTTCATCGAGGGTAATCTGAATGGACAGTGCTATAGCAGTGAAATTATTAATGCTGTTGTTGTCCTGTTGTTCAATGCTAATGTCGGATTGCAGTTATTCCAGCAGGACAATGCCCGATGTTACGTGGCGCGTATTTGTCTTGACTTTCTTGAGGAGCAGTACATCAAACTTCTTCCCTGTCCCCTACTTTCACCAGATTTTTCCCAATCAAGCATCTTTGGAATCAATTAGACCGTCGGGTAGGACTTCATGATCATCAGACGTTAGGCAATTTACGTAATGTTCTAAGGCAGGAGTGGAACACAATACCACAGGCTGACATCCAGAGACTTATCAAGTCCATGCGCCATCGATGTCTTGCCATCCAAGAGGCAAACGATGGACATACACGCTACTGACTGCATGTGTGAACATTTCATTTCACCCCATGTCTGAATTGCGACGTCCTGACGTGACTTGAAGTATGAATTCAACTTAAAGTGAGATTCGGCTGACTTCCCGGGCCAAATCTTCCACGTTGCGATCCGAACCTCTTCCTTTGATGAGTGTGATGATTAGCAAGCATGGGCATAGAGTGCATGGACATTGTGTAACAAAATTTTAACAGATTTAGTCAATAGACATCTCTAATTCATACATGCCAACCGTAGTATGTTTTCCATTAACCGATGTTATATTTATCTGCAGGCCTCTGAACTTGGGACTTCAGAGATAAGAGTTCTCTCAGATAACAAAGGAGAAACTTCTAGGATAAGCAAAGAGGTAGTGTATCATTGTATAAATATTTCTTCACTTTTTCTTCTATCTTATGGTTTTCTTACGCATTTTGGGGGAGAGGGTTAATAGTGTATTGAAAGCAGTGTCCCAAACTTCCTGTAGGTGAAATGGGTATCGTGAGGGGAGGGGTTTGCGTACACAAGGGCCTGTGTGTAGGGATAAGTGGTAATTAATTCAGTGCTCCAGCATTCTAAAGTTCTCAAAGGACATGGGTGTAACAGAGGAGAGAGAGGGGTGATGGGTAATTGAATTTAGTGCGCCAACATTCTAAAGTTTCCAAAGGACATGAGTGTAATGGAGGAGAGGGAGGGTTGACGTGTAATTGAATTCAGTGCTCCAACCTTTTTGAAGTCTCCAAAAGGACATGTCCCAACCTTACAAACACACACACACACACACCCGCACACACACACACACACACACACACACACACGCATGCATGCAGGTGCACACACACACACACACACACACACACACACACACACACACACACACACTTAATGTAAGAGAGTGAATAATATTTAATCATATTACACTGGAGCCCACTTAATTGGATATCTCTTAATTGTATATCCCTGTTAATTGAATATAATTTTCAAACACAAAACCATTTACCATACTTTCAGTACAAATTTGATCTGTTAATTGCATATGGGTTGTAAAATAAACTCCTGTTAATTGTATATAAATTTTTGTAATATGTTGAAAAAATTACTGTGACACGCACCAAATTCCCCTTATTTATCAACCTTTTTGGCCTCCCTACATCCAATACAGGCATTTATTCTATTATGTCTTGTTTGACAGAGCTCTATGAGCTCTATCAAACAAGATATAATAGAATAAATGCTCAGTTTACCTCCAGAACACAGGAAACTGACCAAATCCCTGTTAATTGTATACTCCTGTTAATTGAATAATTTTCACTGGCAAAATGGATATTCAATTAAGAGGATTCTACTGTATAACCGAAATCTCTTGTTTTAGCCTTTGATTGTTGATGAGGTTCCAAACAAAAGAGAGGTGATCATTAAAAAGAGGAAAACTGGCAAGGTAATTAAGACAATACTCATAAGCTATCGTATCTTAACATTTTAAATGTTTTATATTATATACATTTTTGAAGTCATGATCAGTAAAGTGAACGTTAGAGGCTTGATTTATTTATTTTTTTTTTTTTTTAAATTGAAGATATACTATTCAATATACATAATGGGGCTCAGATCATCAGCCCTCGCAATTCAAATTTTTTGGCTTCGGCAGTCGTTTACCAAAGCAAATTTGATGTGCTTTGGCAGTTACTACGGCATTTCTGGGAAGACAATACATGCAGATGCCGAAGGCATCTGCAGCGCGTGACAAATGCACATTTTTTTTAGCGGGGTCTTTTTTCTCGCCCTAGGAAAATTTTGAAATCTGCTATCAAAAGGAGCGTTCTCGTGGCTTTTGGGGTGGAAATCCACTTGATATTTTGGATGACAAAATTAGTTTTTTTTACTTGAATCCACCCCTGCAATGTCATATGCACGGCCGATTTGTCAGTTTGCGATCAACATTTGTGGGACTGCAAAACGAATGAATTTCATCTGAGCTGAATATTGAGTAAAATACATTTCAAATTTATTTCTCAGAAGAAACATGCCGTTTGTTTACCTGTTTTTATGTATATTCCCTGGAATCAAAAAATGAATGTTGAACCATTTTCTGTAAATGTAGAACTCAGTCCGGGAAACCCCCACACATCTTTATATATGGAGAAGATACGCATGTGTACGGTGTGAATTCATTTGTTTTCGAGAGGGGTATCACAATAAACAAACCAATGACAGAAAGTTCAAGTAAGTGTAACGTTGGCTGTGAGTTTCCGTTTTCAGCTACCGGTGTGTGTCTCTCGTTGTGCACAGTGAACTACTGCATGTCACACATTCGTCCAAACCTGGACCCAAAGTCCGTAATATAATTTTTTGGTTTGATACATCATGTACCAAACCAAAAAAATATATTACGGACTTTGGGTCCAAGTTTGGACTAGTAAAACACCACTGCGGATTATTTCTACTACGGCAACTGTGTGCCGTAGTCAGCGCCGTTTGCTTCAGCAATGCCGATTGTCGAAGCCAATTGCGAGGGCTGGATCATAAAGTGTCATGAGAGTCAGCTTGTAAACATTAACTGAGTAGCAAAAAATGTACTAATTTAGGCTAACATTTGGACCATTAACAAATGCATGAAGCGTTGCTAATAATGTGTGTTATAGAAGCCAGCATAAACAAAGAACATTACATGTCTCAAGCATTCTCAAATGTATCAAAATTGCATATCAGATTCTACCTACTACCCCTCAGAGAGAAAATATTTCTAATTGGTTGTAGCATGTAAAATTAGTGATGTAATATCATTGGAAAATTGTAAATGTTCAAGGTGTATTTTTAAGAGCTGAGCTAAAATTTTCTTGGTTGACCATTATATTTATTTTATTTTTCAGAATGAGGACAATGGTGCAGAGATTTATAGCAGCAGCAAGGTACAGTGGAGCCCACTTAATTGGATATCTCTTAATTGTATATCCCTGTTAATTGAATATAATTTTCAAACACAAAACCATTTATCATACCTTCAGTATAAATTTGATCTGTTTATTGCATATGGGTTGTAGAGTAAACTCCTGTTAATTGTATGTAAATTTTTGTAATATGTAGAAAAAATTACTGTGACACGCACCAAATTCACCTTATTTATCAACTTTTTTGGCCTCACTACATCCAATACAGGCATTTATTCTATTATATCTTGTTTGAGAGAGCTCATGGAGCTCTGTCAAACAAGATATAATAGAATAAATGCTAAGTTTATCTCTTGAATACAGGAAAGTCACACAATCCCTGTTAATTGAATACCCCTGTTAATTGAATAATTTTCATTGGCAAAGTGGCTATTCAATTAACAGGGTTCCATTGTACTTAGAAACCAATTCTGGAAACTAAAGTGGTACCCCCCCTCCCCTCCACCCCACACCAACAATTTTGGTACAGCCCCCCCCCCCCCCCCCTCTCCCCACTTTCCAATCTCTCACATAATTGTATATTTAGATTTTTAAATTTTGGTTGAATCACAATCATTTATTCTAACTTTAGAACAGTCGCCCCTGTACAACAATTTTGTCATTGGTAACCAATGTTAATGATAGTATTCATTATCTATTGACTAAAGTGAATTTTTGATTTGATTGGTTGTTAGAGATACGTGGTATGAGACCATATCCATTGAAACCCACGATACGTCCGCCCAGCCACTGACAAATTTCCCATACCCAGTGGAAGCCTCGTTCCAAAATCTACAAATTGTCCATACCTGTAGAAGCCGCGTCATTCCATTTTTACAGTGTACATGGTTTTAGTTTTTTTATCTCCAAAATATAGCTCATGACCCCTTATTGGAATGAGCTTGTCGAGTACCCTCCAATGTGGGGTTCATAAGCTATGTTTTTGAGACAAAAAAGAAAAAAAGAAATTCAATAATTTTTTTATACTAGTCATATCGGCATATTTTCACAAAAACTCTTTTGCACAAAAATTCCACAGAAACCTGTATGGCTCAACAATGGAAGATAAAAGATCTCATGCTGTGTGTGTTCACACATGAAATAGATTGTACTTCTAAAACGGAAAGTCAGTAGATAAATTTGTTACCCCCGTGTCTGATCATGTGGTACGGGTTTTTACCTACCCGAAGCCAGCCGTATCCCATGGGATACGGCTGGCTTCGGGTAGGTAAAAACCCGTACCACGTGATCAGACACGGGGTAACTAATGATATCTGCATTAACCGATCAGTAACCCAAACACTTTGTACTCTATGCATACACTACAGTCAGATATCTATCATATCTTGTTAATTGAGTTATGTAAGCCTTTCATACAAGATAATAGACTGAACTATTAATTTTGGAAATAGAATCCATAGCTCTATTTCCAAAATTACAGTACGTGGAGAGTGTATTATCACTAACTCGCCCGCAGAGTGGAGATTCCACCCGAGCAATAATTGCAAATTTGTTGCAAAGCATAACCGGCACCAGCAAAGTTTCAGCCAATGGACCTCCGGGTTAAACCCGGAGGTCCATTGGCTAAAACATTGCTTGTGTTTTTTGTCGATATGTACAAAATTTGAAAGTTATAGCTTGGGTGATAACTCCACTCTGCGGGTGACTTAGTTACAATCCACTCTCCACGTACTGTGAGTGTGCAATCTGTTATTCTTGTAATTGTTATAATAATTCCAACTGTAATTGAGAACAATTTTTAATAATCATTTATTTCATATTTACAGGGTGAAAAGCGCAAATTAAAAAAAACTTTCTGATGATAGTGGCACAGATGAGTTTTAATGATTTTGAGATGAAATACAAAATAACAAGGTATGTATTGATATACTAGAATTTATTATCATATTCTTAATGAACATTCAGAAGCACCCAATTCCATTATCATATAATTACAACATAACAAAACAAAACAATAACAGTAAGTAAGAAAGTCAATAAAATATAAATTAATAATATAATTATTATATTAGCAATAACTGTATAAGATTAAACCTAAATAAATCTACATTCTCAGGATACATCAACATTTGGCTCAACAAACACAAATATCATGATTTTGGCATTGAAATAATGATGAAATTTGTAGTTTGATCCATAGGATAATCAGCTTTCTGAGTTGGAAAAACATATTATACCATGAATTGTTCTTAATTTTATAGTGTCCAAAATGCTATTGTATTCACGCCATGAGGCAAAATTAATCTTTTGTCATCAAATTTACTAAGAGCTAATTTGTTTATACTTGAGCAGTACAGTTCATGATTTTTACTGAGAATGTGATTGGATTGGCAGTACATTATGGCACTGTCATCTCCAAATCGACAATCTTTGTAAAAAAAACAAATTTCAGTTTGTTTGTTGAATTTTATGCCCCTTTTGCTCGGAGCCTTTCAATATCTCCATATTGATAGGCATAAAGTTTTGGTCTTAACCCTACAAAGTTTGAAATGGGAACACCATCTGTCTCATCTTTCATTAACCCCATAACAAGCTTATTTCTGTTGCTGAAACATTTGTGTGTTTTTGGATATTTACTTGTATCAAACTTCTACATGTAAATCCTGTTTAATGTCATCATAGACATCATTTGTTTGAATCTCATAAGTTAGACTGTCAGTGTCTGTGTACAGTAAACTAGCATTTTCTCCATACTTATTCTTGATATAGTTATAGTGGAGATTAAACAATAACTCTTCAGATAAATCTAGTATACAAAAACCTGTGTAAACTGGTCTGTCAAGCACCATGTTAACTATTTTACATTCGGCAGCAACTAAATCTTCACTGAATATTTTATACCTTTCAAAAGATGGTTTTGCATTATACCTTTAAAGTTTTCTTCCTGATGTATCAATTTTATCTGTCACCTTTGTCTGAGATTTTCAAGACATTTTCCATGGATTGAATTGTTCATCAACTTGAAAAAAACTTTTATCAAAATCATTTACTGATTCATCTCTTTTTGTTGTATTATAATCTCGTCCACCGATTGTATAGGCACACATTGGAACTCAGAGGACGATCTATATAAGGTTTCAGCCATGCTTTCTGGTCAAAACGAATGGCTCTTTGAATATGAGTTAATTTCATACCCAATATCAAATATTGTTGTGGATTTCTGTAGTGTCCTATATACTTTGTTTTATCCATAAGATTGGGCACTAACTTTTCAGAAATTTGACTCGATTTATTTTGAAAAAATGTATTCCATATTCTCTGGGGGAATAGGATGTTAAGTCTGAATTCTTGCTCTGCCATCGTTCAACTGCAAGTGGGTAATCATTATGCCCATCATGTATGTGTTCTGGATATTCAAGTTCAACTTCCAGAACACAGCCAACACTTGCCTTAGGATCTATGTCCATAATATTCAGTGAAGCAAATTAATATTGCTCCAACAAATCTGAAACCACCCAAGGTAAAGATTGTTGCATGGCATACCATACAGATTATTTGCGTCTAAACCAGGGGGGGGGGGGGGGGGGGGGGGGGGGGGGGGGCGTGGCCACCAAAAATTTGCAAGACACAGGGTGGGGGGTGGGTGGGCCTCTTGCGTGCGGCCAAAAATGTGCTTTGCAAATTTTTGAATATTTAGAGAATATGTCAAAAATGAACTGTCATTTGGGTCCCAAACCTCAAAGATTTATATCATACATTCCCTTCTTAACATAAATACAACCTCAAGTCGTCTTGTAGGTGATAACACTGTAATAATCCTGTTTTTTCTGGGGATATCGCATTCGTTAGTAGGAGTCGGTGTCATGTCTGAGATCTAAAAAATGTGAAGGCAATATGTTTGGAAGATTCTCTTTGAATCACTAAGTTAAACCCAGATTAGTTGATCATTAATGCAATTTCTCGTATAATGTAGCTGTATGTTAATTCAATCTTTTTTAACGACACCGTCAACAACGAAGGTCATATACGTGTCAGCAAAAGGTTTATAACCTAGTTCAGGCAGGTTCAGATGCAACAATTCCGAGTTTTCGGACAAAATATCTTCAGGATAACCATCCCACAAACATAGCATCTAAGGCCATTATACGTGTCACACGTTACGTAAGGGCCAAGCTACTCAAGCTGTTCATCAAACCAATCAAACTTTGTCCAGATAGTGCCGCTTACTGTATCAACCCATAAATGTAAATAAAACGCTTAAAGTAATAAACTCTTAAATGTAAAAAGTTTATTACAAGAAGCATTGTGTTACATATAGGGTTGAAATGTACCAACCTTAAATCTAATACAATGCTGACTTTATAAATACTAATGTAAAGAGTTTAATATATATTTAGCGTTATATTACATTCAGGGTTGATTTGCACCAACCCTAAATGTAATAGAACGCTAATTGTAACAAACACTTCAATGTAAGGAGTTTATTACATTTAGCCTAGTATCACAATTCAGGGCTCCATTCACCAACCCTTAGCGATGTATTGCTTTTGAGTTGCATTTTACCAACACTAAATGTTACACAACGCTAAATTCAATTTAATAAACACTTGAAGGTAGTGAACTTATTACATTAAACCTGATTAAGGTCGTGCTGTATTTAAGATGGCATTGCCCAAACCGTTGTCTTGAAACAATCCAAGCGTCGCTTCAGGTATTAAAACCTCTACCGCAATCTAAGGGTACCAAGTTGTAGCCGAGATATCACTGGAATTTGTACTGCTGATGAAATTTTTTAATTTGGAAAACAATAAATGAAATACTTGAACTCAAGTCCATGCCTTGGACTCTATTGTCTGAATAAAATGAATCTGAATTGTTTTTGAACATCCATATTAGCCACCCTTTATGCAGTTTCAAATTAACAGAAATTTCTAAATCTGCGAAGAATCGGACAAACAGGCAAATTACAATATTTCTGCATCCTCTGTTTCTCAATGTCCTCTATCTGAATTGGGACAATTGGAGTCTTTGTGTTTAGTTTGGTAAATGAGTAGGCAGATGGTAAGACCAATAGACAATACCACAAATGTCGCATTTAATTGGTCTGTTTGTGCAAGGAGATCTGGGTTTTGAAACCTCGGCTTGTTTCAAACTAAACTTCTCATATAATGGACAGTTAGAAACAGGAGACATTGTCTGATAACTTGACTTTTTCAACTCGATGGAACAACCAAATTTACTGCAAAAGCCACAAACTGCATCATCAATTTCTTTGGACCAAAATATGTGCTGCAATGTGAAAGCGAAACTTCTTTGTAATAACCTTCTCACACACATGGCACGTTACACCAGAACCACATTCAGCTGTTTTTGCATGGCTCACAGGATTATCATTCAAAGAAGGGACAAAAAACACAGGGACCCCCTCGTGGTTCATATTTGGCAGATTAGAACACACAGTTGGTTTAGATGGGACAGTTAGTGCTTGGTGAATTTGGTCAAGATAAGGAAGCAATAAATTCATAAGTCACACACATCTCACTACCGAGCACAATGCTTGGTGCAACCGGAACGAGCAATCCTTCATGTCTATATTGATTTTATCTTTAGGCATGCCTGTTCTCCAGATGTACTTGTTATCTGTGTGTGCTTTCAATCCAAGTAGACTGCCTATAGATTTCACCTTGCTGATTTGCGGCAAGTAACTACACTTTGTGTTTTTTGAGTCAATAAGTGCATCAATGACTAGAACACACAGCGAATGTCCTTTGTGATCATTTTCAGTTTCCACAATGCATGCAACTGTGTCTTGCACTGTGAAACACTCTTGTGATTCATCAGTTGCGGTGGAAGTAGATGCACTTGGATATTTTGACAGCCCTTGAACTCTTCGGAGTCTGTCACCAGATTTCAGGCAACCAATGTCTTTTGATACTAATCTCAAGAGAGACGCTTTGAAGAATGGTTTTCCATCCACATTTACAACAGAAGAGTTCCCTTCGTCCATCCTAATTTAGTCTTCAAACTCTACTAAGCAGCATCATTGGTTTGCAAGTCTGTCTCGACAACAGTCTCTAAATCAAGAGGCTCTTCCATCAGTTCTTCTTCTACTCCAGATCCGGGACGTATGTTTTTCATGCCAACAACTTGACCAAATGGTTTTCGCATTGACAATGAACACGATGAGTCAGAATGTTTCTTAATTTGTGAATCTATCACATCAAACACATTCTTTGGAATAGCAGATATCGTTGAGGTTCTTCCACTGTCCCATAATGATTTAAAGTTCAAATTTCCACATTGAATGTCTCCCGACCAATCACCAGGAGATGAGTGGTCTACAGGACCAATAAGACGTGATTCTTTGGAAGCCACTCTGGGTGATTGCTATATATCTTTTCCATCACCTCACTACGGCACAAGCGTTGCTGGAGTTGGAGCGTATCACACGAACGGTCATGAGTCTGTGTTCTCACTGCTGCGAAAAGCTGCTCAACTTGGTCACTACCCAGCTAATACACAAAAAATTTCTGATCCGGATAATACACTTTGAACTTTGCAGCTGAGAAATATATATCCTGCAATGTTGTTTGCAGATCATGATATAACACGTTTGGTAACAGTCTGGGGTCATGGCGGTAGAGGTAGAATAGCATGTGCGCAAAAGCACTGACTTCCTTCAACACTTCTTGTATGCTAAGTTTTGGCCTCGCGAACATACACAATAAACCATCACACATAATCTTTAAAGCTTTAAATGAAGGCAAAAGCTGTTTCATTCCAGGATTTAACTTACTCGTGCCCCAGGATTCGAAATCTGATAAAATGGTGACCAGTCGAACTGCTAAGGGAACATTTTGTTTATCAACAGGGATTCAGGAGCTGTTGTATTTCAGATGGTTTGTATCCAAGTTGTGTGAAAAGAGGTTGGAGTGTATAAGCATTCAGATTGGAACCATATATCCGGATCCCGGAACCCAGTATGTTATTCCTAAACCTCTTCAAGAGATGTTTGGGGTCAAAGTTTATAGTCAACGACGATGGACCGGTAGATAAGTCAAAACACTCCAACTGTGCTAACTGTTTATACAAATCAGAATCTGGTTCTGGTTGGTGGATCAGTAAACTATCAAGTACTTATCGCCTAACTGAATCGCCATCAGTTCCAATATTAAATAGTATTCCAGAATCTGGACTCCAAGAGTCAATTACTGCCTCAAAAACAGACTTCTGTGATGAGGCAGTCTTATGTTCACATATCGGCATCACTAAAACTGGTCGTCCATGGAAGCTTCTGTCGCCAATCGATGACAGGGCAAAAACACAGGCTTCCGATGCAAGATGAATCTCATTCTGTTCTAATTTTGTTTCGAGATTTTTCAGTGTATGAAAAGTATAAAAAAAACATCATCACTTTTAGAATGATTTACACATAAACCAACAACATTGTTTGTCAGACTGTCCCATCGCATCCTTTTTTCCACGGCGATTTCATCAACTTTCAGAGACCATGCACATGAAGATTTAGATGTTTTGCTTTCGATGTTTGAGATCAATGTCTCCTTAATAACATTGTTGCTGGAGGCAATCATGTTGAGTTTATGCAGTCCATACTCTTTATAAAATACTCTATATGTGTGTGTTAGACTCGGAAGTCCACTTGTTTGGTTCAGTAGATGTAGTAATTTGGGGCCACCTATCAGCAGGACTATTCCTGCCACATCACAGTCATTGGGGGTATATCCTTTAGGAGCATACAAGCCACTTAGGGCCTTATTGAGTTGATCAGTGATGAAACCTATGCTACGTCCCTGACGAATACACACTGCTATCAGCTGTCGAATACGGGGCACATCCTTAGATGCAAGTAACTTGAGAAACTTGTGCATTTCCAGCTGGGTTTGAAGATGTGTGAGCTTCCATGTGAGACTCAACGTGTGGAGTTTTTTGGAGTTCAACAGTTTTGTTTTCTCAGCTATGCGTTGAGTAAGCTGGTTAAATGTCAGCATTGAATTTTTTAGGTACTTGACATTTTCAAAGGAGGATTTTGAATGTTTTAAGATATTCTGCAGCTTTTGGTTATAATGTAGATCACTGCAGTCACTACACACAGATGACACACTATCTTTGTCAAGTACAAACCTCTTCATGTAGCATTGTTTAGAAAAAATTGAATTGTCAAATGGTAGGAAGTCATAGTTGTGTTCAGCTTGTAATTGAATGGATAGTCTTTGTAAAGTGTCGCCAAATTTTCTATTTTATAACCAACACAAAACCGGGGTTCACTACTAACGGTGAGGAATGTATCAGGTGGAGCAGTTGGTTTTGAAAAGAGTATCAACTTCTGAACTGGTTACCATGACAGACATAGTTTGGTCGGAAATGTTCGTATCAATATCTGGACTCGTTACTGTGGCAGAAGCAGTTGGGTTTGGATTGCTTGTATCTAATACTGTATCATCAATGCCCTTTTCAACTGACTTCACTGGGAGATGCATCTTTCTTGGGGACTTTTTGCTGCAGGTGCAAAGAAGTCTGTCATCATCCTCATACCAGGAGGAGGTCTTTTCTTACATGATTCAACATGGCGATTAAAATTCAATTGATTTTCTCTGCTAAAATCTCGTTGGCAATAGCCACAAACTTTTTTGTCACTGCCTGTTTCCATGTTTTTTTCATTGGACTCAAACTGTTGGACTGATGACAGCAGGGGAATGAACTTACACCAAGCAATACTTGGTATTACACTGGAAATTCCAGATGAGAAACATGAAGATATTAAGGAAGTGAAAGTAAAAAGTATGATTTCTTGGAACTGCTTTGGACAAAATCCTAGAAATTTGCAAAACTGAAAGTGATTCCAGTTGCTGAAACAAACAATACCTAGAATAGCATTGTACGGCAAGCCGGAAGGGAATTTCAACTTACGACTTACGAGTTATGACTTACGACTTATGACTTATGACTTATGACTTACGAGTTGGAATTTCAACTTACGACTTATGACTTATGACTTACGAGTTGGAATTTCAACTTACGACTTACGAGTTATGACTTACGACTTATGACTTACGAGTTATGACTTACGACATACGACTTTCGACTTACGACTTACGACTTAATGAAATCTATAGATGCCATATCAGCGTTCTTTCTTGTAGTTGCTTAGCGCATGCGTGTTACGTTTTCCGACAATGGACGATTATATAAGACAATGTTTCCACATGGGGTGCACCATTACAGAAATCACAGTTGGTCTTGCATTTCAGCGTGGAATTTTCATAGCGTATGACTGCAAAACTTCATAAATCATTTCAATACTGCATCAAAAGTTGCTCAACTTGAATTATCATATTCAACTCCACATGTTTTAACTGCACTGTTTTAAATAACCTTGCAGTTTTGAGATCTGTACGGTAATTATTTGAGGCGTCAGACGAGGGCATCATCAGGTTGATAGAGTACGGGGTGGTGTCAGGTAATTCAGTCTGTAGAAGTGCAGGCTGTGAACCGCTAGGTCCGCGGTTCGATTCTCAACAGTGGCAACTATAATGTGGCATTGGGTAAAACACACCACCCACATGTCTTCAAGGGGCATAGTGATGTCTTCCGCTGATAACTTGGTTATCCGCTGGTAACTCGGTTAATAAGTTGGATAGCTTGGCAGATGCTTGACGAACACTGCTAGGTGGTTCTAACAGCTTGGCAGATGCTTGACGATCACTGCTAGGTGGTTTTACCTGGATACTCCAGCTCCCACCTACCAATAAATATGCGTGGGCGTGAGATGACGGGGTTCTCTCGAACAACAACAGGAATAAACAGATAATTAACTTAATAAATAAATTGAGGACATTACCAGAATTTCCGATCATGATGTGAAAAGCTTTCCACCTCGCCGGTATACTTTGAAGAAAATTTGTTCCTTTGTGGTGAGATTCTAGGAGGTGGGTGGGTGGAGGGGGGAGGGGGTAAGGGCACCGAGGAGTATGGTGTCCGATATGACCTTGATACTGGAGATAATTTCTACTTCATCGTGTTTCACTTACGCGTGGACACTTGTAAATATTGTTTTCCACCATGGAATTTTCATGACGTAAAATACCAATGCTGCATAAAATATTACTGTAACAAGAGTTGCTCAGCTATCATTTCAATCATTACATATTTTTAAAATTAACTTTGTAGTTGGAGAGGATGGAGGGGTTCTGCGACTCTGTTGGTAACGGTGCAGGTTGCAAACCGCAAGGTGCTCGGTTCGAATCATAATGGCGCTGATCATTGTGCGGCCATAGATAAACACCTTATCCCGCTTGTCTTCATGAGGCACATTGGTGTTATCTTCATCCGCTGGAAATTTGGGTAATAAGTTGGATAGGTTGACAGATGCTCGCCGTTGTTTGATGGTTCTCCCTGGTACTCCAAACCCTCTACCCTTAAATCTGTCGGACATGAGATTACCCTGGTGCAGAACGTGTCTCGAAACCCAAAATAAACAGACAATGAAATCAGTGAATGAAAAAAAGTCTGTTGAAGTGGCGGCCCGGCTCTGTTGCTCGTGTTTGTTTGCTTGCTGGAGATTGGGTGCTCCCTGTTGTGGTCAGAGGCGCTAAACCTCCCGCCACGACAGGAGTGTCCAGTCTCCGTGTCACCGATATACTGATCATTTGACCCCATCCACTGGCACCTCTAGGATTCTTCTCGGCCTTTAGTTGTTGACCGTCATTCGATATGATAAATAAAGATGCTTTAGGGGTAAAAAAGTGAAGCGTACACTCACTTACAATCGTGCGCGCATTCCAGGGCCGTAATTTACGGGGGGGGGGGGGGGGGGGGGGGGGGGGAGGGGGGGGGGGGGGGGAGAGGCAAGGGGGGGCTGAAGCCCACCTAATAATTACTCAATTTCTCATCCGTCAACCATTTCTCAATGCACATTTATAAAGAAATGATTAAGTCTAGCCTACTCGTGTTGGGTACAGCGCCTGTGTTTAACTTTCCTTCATTGTAACCTGTGAATAATTTAATTACCTCCCCTTTTTTCATATCGATTCTTCATGGAGAAAGGGAGGTAATCAAAAGTTTGTTGACGAATTCTCGCCGTGTACCCATTTGACAAAATTACAACATCCTGCTAAAAAACCTCCTTTTTTTCTAATAAAAAACAAGGGAAATTATTTCCCCAAAGCCACCAGAATGTGCCATTCCATACCTAAATTTGTAAATTTTCTTGGGGGGAACCCCTCCACCCCCAAGAACACTCGTGTCTTCCGTATCTCCACCTTCCTATCCACCGCGCCACGTGAGGCAAGCCCCCTCCCCCCCCCCTCCAATGTCGTAATGAAAATTACGGCCCTGCTTTCGGCGCGGCGAAACCTCCATCCTCAGTAAATGAAAAAAAACAAATCTAGGGCCTTGCCCTTCTGATCAAGGATATGGAAACCTTTTCATCCTTCCTTTATTTGCTCCGGTATATTTTACAGAAGAGTTTGTTTTTCTTTGTGTTGTTGGTGGTGGTGTTTGGTGGGGGTGGGGGTGTGGTGGCGGTAATGCTTCGGGGAACATGGGTCCCGAGTAGGTGACTAATGACCTTGATACTGGAGATAATTTCTGTATCATCGCGTTTCACTTACACATGCGCACATGCAAATCGTCAACATCAAATAAACTAAACTTGAATACATTTTTTTCTAATCGTCCACGGTAAAATTGTGTAATGACAGGCTATATGAAAACCTGCAAATCTTTGCCGGATTTGAAAAAGAAGGAACGACCAAGTCATGAAGGAGAACTTGGCAACACCCCTTTGACCGCTGGGATTCGTTTCGTTTACAATTCACGCACATCAAGGGAAGTAGTTCTACTGCATGTTTGCACAATACAGAAGCCAAAAAGGAATCTTACTATAAATTGGCATTAACCTTTCAAACAATGAAGTCCTTAAGGACAATTCCGGGGCCAGCCTACATACACCCTCCAAGTTTGGTGAATATTTGTCAAAGGACCTCGGAGGAGTAGGGCATTAAACGCACAAACGTTGCTCGAATTAAATTAAGATTATACGGAATGGAGAGATGAGGTATGGGATACTGCATAGTGAAAATGTAGCAACTCGAATCTATATACGTTTTTTTTTTTGTATAACACTAAATATTTTTGGTAAAGACGAATATGCGACTCTACCTACTACTTCCTCTTTGTCACCAATTAAACACAAATTAAAAGGTACGGTATAATAAAGAAATAACTATTACCTAATCTGAAAGAATATGCCAAGTCGTCCAGAAATTTGAAACCCACAAAACACATTTCGACTGAAGGTCAGACTGCAGCCATGGGGTGTGCCTCTAACATGACCCACATCAACGACTTGTGTAACGAACCATATTGTGTCTTTTTGTATATGTGTTGGAAAATGGTGGCGGTAGTGTGTGCTCTGAGAGCTCTTCATGCTATAGAGTGCCCACTGTCTTTCCTACCAGACAATCCCCTTGTTTTTAGTCTAGGCACTCGAGGAAAAGCCTAAGAGCCTCCCAAAAACGATCCAGGACATCGAGAGAAGCCTTCTTCCACTTTTCAGAATCTATTCTAAAAGTACCTGGCGACCCTACACCCGTAGCCCTGGAGAGGTGCCCTCGGGAACAATCTTGCCTCTGATTTTCTCCTCCGGACTCGCAAAAGTTATCCAAAGTTTCCAAATGGCTCTTTCCATACGCCCTTCGAATGGTGACCTATGGAATGGACCGACAGCCACACATTAGTTCTCCTCGCAAAAGACCCGCGTTAAGGGATGTCACGGGACTGGGGTGGACCGGCCAAGTGAGAAGGTGGTTTAATCCGGTACTCATTGAAGCGTTCCAGTACTGTATATTGTATAAGGGACCGATCCAGTGCGGTCCACCAGGCCATATATATTTTCCAATTAGTATCAACTGCTGCACAATAGCAGTAATTATTTCAGTATGTCCACAAGAAAATAGCCCGAGGCCGGCTATTTTCTTGTGAAATTACTCTAATTATCACGCCCGTGTATTTGCTTCTCTTTAACCTATTGGTATGCAAGTGTAATTTACAAAAGCAAACAGATATACAGTACGTGGAGAGTGGATTGTAACTAAATCACCCGCGGAGTGGAGTTATCACCCAAGCTATAACTTTCAAATATTGTACATATCGACAAAAAACACAAGCAATGTTTCAGCTAATGGACCTCCGGGTTTAACCCGGAGGTCCATTGGCTGAAACTTTGCTTGCGCTGGTAAGGCTTTGCAACAAATTTGCAATTATTGCTGGGGTGGAATCTCCACTCTGCGGGTGATTTAGTGATAATACACTCTCCACGTACTGTAGTGTGTGTGTGTGGGCGGGCGGGCGGGCGAGTGAGTGTAGAAGGGAAGGCGGTGTATGACCCAAATGACCCAACGACTGGCCGCCGCCGCACACATCAGTGGCAGATACAGGATTTCTCAAGGGCGGTGGGGCCGAGAGGTTACTTGTACAGATGTCTAGGCCATCTGCCGAGAGCGCCGAAGGCATGCGCTCTTATAGGGCGTTTAACTGAAGCAATCCCATGTCAATTATTATTGGAATGTTGGATATAATACAAGTGAATTTCTATCTACTATGGGGCACAACTGCACACAATAAAACACCCAGAATGGCTCAAGAATCGACCTCAGTCCTCAGGCAAGTGCACGGAAACCCACCAACGAGGAGGGGGACTATGCTCCTGCTAACTCCCCCAACCTTCAACCCTCGGGATATGAGCCCCCTCCCTGCAACTCATATATTTTTCCCCAAATGAAAATTTTCGCTACGTCCTCCATGGGAGACAAACACGAGCTAAAGTGGGATGGGGATGGGCGCCCCCTTTCTATCCGCCATTGGCTCACATCAAACTTAAACCTTCCAACCGGTATCCCTATAACAAAATGTTCCAAGGAGCAAGTTCCTTCGCAATAGCCAAAGGCATCATTCCCCTGTATGTGAATTTTTATCAGTGGTAGTGTTGGATGGAAAGCATGCGTTAGCATAGAATCGCATTGTTGGTTTATGAATAAATGAGCCCGATCGTAATACAGTACCTGTCTGCGTGTGTGGGGGGGGGGGGGGGGGGGGGAGAGTGGGAGGGGGGGGGCTGGGAGGCGTGTTGGTGTCAATGTTTTCAGGGCGCCCTTTCAAGATATCAGTGAGTATTAACTAAAGCAACTAAGTAATGGTTATTTTACTAAATCGACAATAAAATTGTTGTGAGGCCGTTTTCTTGTCAGCTTACTGAAGTAATCATCTGGTGTTTTCGTACCAAAAAGTCCGAGACTGGTTGGTTTTCTGGTCAGATGATCCCAAGACGTAGCTAGCACGTCTCTGCTTGGATGGGTTTATTACGCACAAAACGCAGATTTGAAATTTATACACAGTATACACAGAATCGGGCGTTACCTTCAATTTAGATTCCCTTATATTCTATGACTATACTCATGGTCCGAGATACACGTGTATCTGAGTTTATTCGTCTTAAAATATTATATGAGTCCTTTTATGGGAAATATCCACTGGCCTTATGCAATCAGATTCAAAGAGAATGATCTTACAATTGCACTGGCGGATTTAGACGGGGACGCACCCGGCGCGCGCCCCTCCTATTTTATGTTTCAAAGGTTTGTTGTGGAACACACTACAAGTAATTAGTAAACATCAGAATTGTTTGAGCAGAAAAATTTCCAATGCTTTCTTTTATATTTTTAGAAACGAAAAATCCACTTTATTATAATAAAACAGAGTAAATATAGATTACCATCGGATCCGGCTTATTGAGTTTTACTTTTGAAAAATAGAAAAGTAGAAAAGAGAAACTTTGAGCGTTTTTGTATTGTGTCTTGGCAATGAACTGAACCCAGAGCCCAAATATCTAGTCAATCCATGAGTGCGCTGCCTTCGCATTCTGCACTGATGAGAGAAATTGAGTTTTAACACACACCCGCGCGTTTCCTAATCATGTTTCAGACTGAAAAGCACCCCTCTTTCTGGAAGTCCTGGATCCGCCCATGAATTGCTATTAGGGGCGATACACTCAACTTTAAATGTGATATGACGCTTAATGTAATAAACTTATTAACATTTAAGAGCTTATTACATTTAGCGTCGTATTACATTTGGAGTTGGTACACACATTCCAAACGAGCGCACTACTAATATTCTAAATGCGACTAAGGAGCAGAGCCTGACTGTTGGCAACACATTCCGAATCGCCCTAAACTGGTCCGGTTCGGTACAAAAAGACACTGAACCGATCCTAAAGGGGTGTCGTGATCCACACCGCATTACACCCTTGGTAGCGGACAGTCAAACTGTTCACATCTAAAACCTGCAGTCAGCTGTTATTCCAGGACAGTAGATATATTTTCTGACTTGGAACTGTTCTGTATAAGTTGCTGTTATTCTTCAGAGGGACTCCAGTGTAGGACACTGTAAATTTATTTGAATATAGTTATAATAAAAGAGTGTAAGGTTAGCTTATGCAGTTTACATGGTAGTCTGAGTGTTGTTGGTTCGTTTACCCATACACAGCAGCATCAAACTCCAAAGAACTTGGACAGAAATCTCCAGTTGAATCCAGCTGAAGTGAAGAGTGGAAATGTGGTGGAGTTTTAGATGATCTAGACCAGCCAACACTAAAAATCGAACACAACGCGAAGGGCTTCGCCACAATCAGTCATTTATTGAGGAGGGCCCCCAGACCCCCCCCCCCCCCCCCCCCCCCCCCCCCCCCCCCCCCCCCGGGGGCTTCGCGCCTTCGGCCCTCGCGGGCGGCCGCAGCCGCAGGTCCTGACCAGTCTTGTCGGGAAAATCGTCGGTGTACTCCCCCCCACACCAAATCGATTTTACCCTGTACGCCTATGCCCCCAACCCCGCAAGCTTTTCTATCGAATGATTCGATAGCTGAAGACTGGTAAGCGTGTCCTATTATCATACATAGGGTAGTTAGTAGACTCCCCAGTCTCAGATGCCTTTCATGCGTTGTGCCAGTCATACGAAACAGGGAATTGGTAATTCCTCGAGTGATTTTGCAAAAAAAAAATTACACTAAATAAAATACTACTATTTACGGAAGCCCATTAGGGACATGTGAAGAAAAAAAATTACATGTGTGAAAAAAAAAATTACATGTGTGAAAAAAAAAAATTAAGTCGTGCGCACGAGATAATTAAGTCGTGCGCACGAGATAATTAAGTCGTGTGCACGAGATAATTAAGTCAGTGCGCACGAGATACCTAAGTCGTGCGCACGAGATACCATAAGTCGTGCGCACGAGATAATATGTTTAGGTTACTGCAAGCATCTCGCATGTTTTGGAATAGCAGGGTTGGGAAGGGGACAAAACCGTCAAGATATCCACCTTTGGACTGTTTTAGAGGTTGTAAATGCACTCACCCGAATTTAAACCCGTATTTTCTCCGACCCTGACATATCAATTTTATTATGGACTAAGAGGAAACTTGTGTGTGTTAGGGTAGAGGAGGAGAATGGGGCGGGCGGTGGGAGGGGGTGGAGTGCTCGTGAGAAGTAGCCGAGGATTCCCAGTATGATCTGTCTGTTCTGCTACATCTAAAGACGAAATACTAGCATCTTTCTGGCTGCGTATTTAAAATTTCCATCATACTGGGCCGAACCAGAGTTGCCCCAGGGCTGTGGTTCCCCAGTGATTGCCCAGCTCATTGTTCCGCCCTTCCTTGTAAGGTACTTTGGTTGGTTACCAAAAGTATACAGCATATTCCAAGACAGGGTACACTCTAAGGCGGTGTCCCCCTCTCCCCTTCCACCACCCCCCCCCCCCCCCACCAACAAACACATTCTGAATGCTTTTACGTCCACCTTTCTCCCGAAAATCATGGAATGGCCCCTCCCAATGGACGAAGAGGGAGGGGTGTCTCTGGTTATTTCTATATTCCTGTGAGACTTATTCAGTCAACTAAAGCTGCTTTAATTCCAGCATGGAGATCTGGCAAGTTAGGAATTTGCCAAGTTCCCAGTTAAGGAACCTACTCCATTTATTGAGCGGGGCGCGACAATTTGAAACCCGTTTCCAGTGATTACGGCCCCACCCCCACCAAAACAGTTACGGGGATACTAGATTGTTTTGCTTCACGGGCCTGACCTATTGGCGCCTTGTAATGGAGTTTGTTTTTGAATAGGATAGAAGCGCCCCACCCCCACCACCACACACACACTCAAAGTCCCACAACTCCATCACCCAGTTATCGTCTTGTGGTGGAACGGAGTTAAGAGCTCTCACTGGTTTCAAAGTGTCCCGCTTCGGTCAAAAACTCTCTTCGTACATGAATCACCAGTCCAGACAAGACAACATGGTCAAATTTCTTGGTCTCCTGCTTCGGCGGGGACCGCGCTTGCTCATTGGAAACCCGGCCAACTAGACGACTACTTCTAAATATGCCTCACAGCAGAGGCTGGATTCACAATATATATATATGTATCATATAACAGTTGTAGGGCGCATGGCTGTAAATTCTG